>KZ308228.1:1935662-1966198 GCA_000376725.2 Ladona fulva
TTGTGGTATTTCCATGTATGATTTAGAGGTTTAATTAGAGGTAAGAAGAGACTAATTAGTCTCAATCTCGCCCATGAATAAAGACATGTTATTATTATTATTTCCAAGGAGAAACTGACATGAAAATGTCTGACAGGCCAGATTCGGACCCGGATCTTCCACCATCCGGGTGACTGCTCTAACTGAATGTTCTATCGTACCACTGCAACTGAACATGCCGTTCGAGATACTTTGAGGACAAGGTAATCCGGGTTCGAGTCCCAGTCTTGTCAGACTTTTCCCTTGAAATTTTCTCCTTGGAAAAATTCTTAGGCGCACGCTTTAATGTGCTAAGTTATCTTTCACAATTTCCCTTATATTTGTGATATGTTTATACAATAATATTATAGTGTTTGAAGTATATTATAGTGTATTATTTTTAAATTAAACAATACTATCGTATTATATTTTACGTTATAATATCATTATTTCATCACAAATTACAACAAGCTTTATTTCTACATTACGTAAGTTCAAAATTTGTGAATATCGAAAGGGAAAACCTGCAATCTACAATTAAAATTACAATTAAATCTACAATTACCTTAAAGATTATATACCAAAAGGAAGGAAATTTTGAAAATGTATGAGTTGGGATTAGAGACTAAGACTGAAAACCATAACGACCGATTAAAAGTACATCAATCTTTCGATAGAGGTCACGGTTTCCGAAGAGCAAGCTAACTTTGATTTTCACGGAATATAAATTTGAAGGCAACTGGTTTTGTCTATGGGTTAGCACTATCATACCAGCGTTAGTAGTATCTTTAGACAGGTAGAAGAAGAGAAGTAGTAGAAGCTGGCAGCCACAGCCGGCTTTTATGATAAATATATAAATAGAAATATAAATTCAGGATAAAAATCGATAATATTCGAATAGCTTCGTTTGGTAATATCTGCGTTATTTTGGTAGTAATAACAGTCTGAATAAAAGTTGTAAAAATGTCGGAATTTGGGCCTCGTAGTCCAAATTCCGTCACAGCTGTGCTTCTAATTACGACAGTATCAAGAGATAAAAAGATTCAAAAGATAACAAGTAAAAAAATGAGTACAGAACTGATATGAAATAAGATTTATGTTCTTGAAAGAAAGAAATAATTTCAAAATAAAGTGCTTTTGCAGGTACTATAAAACATTTTGTCGTCGCCTTCTGGACAAAAGAAAATTCCCCGAAATTTTGCATCCATATCTACGCATTCTTCATGGACATACTGTTTCCAAACGCTGTACATCCTCATATCGTCCGCCTGGTCCTCCCTGCTAATGACGCAATAACAGTGCTCTTTTTTATTCGAGAGCATTCCCCTAGTACCCGGCCCGCGTCTCCAGTGTCGGAAATAGGGACCCCACGCTCTTTCTAACCAATTCCTAAAATGCTCACTGCATAAATTATTTTTCAAAACTATTTATGTTGCACTATAGAGAAACAAATAAGCTTTTAAGCGATATACAATATATATTTCTGTTCTATTCACTATCTGAAAATTTCTAATTTCTATTACACTTTCTGAAAATATAAAACCGACAATTACTTAAAATGACACTTACCTCAAGACACACTCCTGATTCACTGAAACACAACATGTGCTCTAATGTAGCCAGCGCCACGCCAAGGACTACGAAACTTCTTGTGTGACAGTTCTGACAGACTCCCGTCATGTATTTATTGATATCTATCTGCCAATTTCAGTACTTTTAGAAATACACTTGGGTGCCGGAATTAAGCTCATGTCGGAATACGGCGTAGGTACCTTATTTTTATTACTTGAATGTCTGTAAGCTCCAGCAGACGTTCTGGCAACATTACTAACTTTTTTTTTCCTTGTTTGCACCAATTAACACGGAGGACATTCTGTGAGGAAAAACAACTTCTAAAGAGTATATGAAGATGTATATTGGATGTTCCTCTTTAAAGATTAAAAGGATGATCGCACGTAATTACTACGCGGACATTTGCTACATTACCCAATGGACGAAATAAAAACAATACTGTTGTCATAGCCCAATTAATATATTTTCTACTCCACTACGATAATATACGACTTCTCTACGTATAAATCCTCATGTTTTTCAACGTCGGGTGTACACGCGATGAAAACCGGCGTTCTTCTGAAACGAAACCTAAATTCGAGATTTTTTTCCGATTCGATGATATCTTGAACTCCTTCCAACTAGAATCTGAATAAAACCTCGAATATACAGTCTTCTTCCAGATTCCCCATTAACTTCCAATTTCTCTTATCTTCTTCTATTTTATTCGCCATTCTCAATAGCCTTTCTAAATCCCAATTTGCGGAATATATATGAAAACAGATGAACAAGAAACACTGAGAACAGTTCAGAAGACTCCAGATAATTCGGACGAATTGGGAATTTAAATCCCGGAATAATCGAATCTTTGGATAAACCGAAACTTAAAATATTTTAAATTATACTCCGAGGAGATGATGATTAGCTTAAAAAACATTAATCATGTAATAACCTTATAATCTAACCATACATACGATAGTTAATGTACATTTGAATTAGATTTATAATATATCTGAACAATATTCAAATTATGAAAAAATTAGCAAATAATACTCAATGTTAGGTACAGATTATACGTGATGATGTCAGTTTAACCAAGCGATGCACCGGGAAAAGTTATTATTTTTTTATATCCAAGCTAATATTGTGTAAGCAAGCTGGACCGAGTACTGAAGTAAATCAAAACTCAAAGGAACAGATGGATTGAGTCTACTTTTTAGAATTTAAAGAATAGATCGGAAGTACTGTTTAATTCACCGTCATTCTGACCACATAACAAGAATATCGGCAACGCACCAATAAACATATAAAACTCGTTCCTACTACCATATTATGGCGAATTCAATAGTTTTCATTTGCCTGTTGGTAGAGGGTAGAGAAATGTGTATCTTTCATTTGCTCCAATCACATTAATTGATAACATAAACGCTAATGAAGTAAGAATTGTGTTATTTAGAGGCATTTATTCAGATCACTCCTAATTGAACGCTATTGCTAGATTGCTAAATTGCTAACCATATGGTCACTGTGCTTAATTTACTTGGACCGTCCAATATATTCATTCAATGAGGAAAGCAGAGGCAAATTACCTCACTTCTCATTTCAAATAGTAAGCCTCATTTTTTAAGGGCTTTTGGTAACCAATAGTTGAGAAGTAGAGGTTAAAACCGGACTATGAGCTGAAGAATCAGTGAAGAAAGCGCAGAAAAACTACCTCACACCTCATCTTAATCAGTAAGCCTCGATTTTTTCAAGGATTCTGGTGGCTAATTTTTCGGAAATTGAGGTTAAAACCAGACTTCGGGCTGAATACTTTACAGATACGAAAGGGAAAACTTCAAGAATACAGACAGACAAATAAAACAAGAAGTTCGTGCGAACTCAGGTAAACAAGCAACCCTGATAATTGCGTACAATGTATAACCGGAATCCTTCATATACGTTGAGTATAAAGTGCCGACGTTCTTCGTTAGAGCCCTCTCCATCGTGATTTCCGTCCATTCGTTTTCGAGTGCTTTCAGAGAAGAGGTAAACTAGACTTGGAGCACATGGAGAACACGAGATGCAAAAGGGAAGGAAATGAAAACGTAAAAGAGAGAATAAAGGGATGGAGGGAAGAAGAGAGGTAATCAAACCAAACAAGATCGCAGCTTGCTTTTTTATACGCCGCGGTCTGAAGAAGGCGAAAGGGGATATCATCCAGCGACGAATGGAAATGATTTTTTTCACTTGGCGGAGGGAAAACCCCTTTCTGAGGATTTTTGGAGGCATTCGAGGAATTTTCGACTCGGAAACAAAAACCCCCGAAATTACGGTCACGCGAATTTTCCAAAAACGAATTAGATCCGATATCCTAGATTCAGAAGGAAAAAAAACAAATGCGAAGCGGTTGTTTGTGGCGCGCTCTCTCGAAAGAGCGGCGAACCTTGAAATACCGGACTGCCGGAATTATTTTTTCCCTCCTTTTAATCTCTCAGCATCTCGCGAAAAGCTCCAGATCTGCTTTTTTCGTTCCTGAAACGGAGAACTTGGACACGAGAAAAAAGGGAAAAGGGGAAAAAACATAAAAGCCGATTCCGAATCAAGGCGGTAGAAATTTTGAAAAGGATTCAAAATTAATTAGTATAAATGAGCGAGTTTCAATCTTGATATCCACTTTGGATTCTTTCCTACGTTTTCCCGGCACAACACGGACTGAATCCATCATGAAGGAATTTTCTCCGGAACCAATGACAAACTATTAAAAACGCACTATCTTACATGTCACGAAAATTAAAAATGAATTGGGCAATCATTTGATTCTATAGCGTCTGACAATTTAAATTGTTATTATCAACATTAAAAGCGTATCAAATGTTTTACTAACAAATACAAATCTGTAAAAGACTTAATAATTATAATTTATACTCATTATAAGAAACTAAAAGAATATTTAATATTGATAAAAACAATATTTACTGATGTTATAATCCAGGACAGGTAACGCAAAAAACCTACGTTAATAGTAATAATGATTCCTTTAACGGAAACAGGAATACCGCATTACTTCCACTGTAATAATAATTGTTATTTCAGAATACAAATAGTCATTCCTTAACAGGAAAAGTTCAACTAACCGGGACTCGAACCCGGTTCCACGGGGTAGTAGTGGTACGTCACTGCGGTCGGTGACTTTGCTTGAAGCTTTATCTGTGGCAGTTACTTTTCGAGCTGAGCAATGTCATAAAATTAGGGGTGACAGGAAATTTTCCAAAACATACAAAAAGAAAAATAACGCCACTGCGTCAGCTAGAAAAAGAAAATTTATTCGAGAAACTACGTAGAATAAAAAATTAGAATTCGAATTTGCTACAACAACAACAATTTCATAAAAAATTACGAACTTACAAACATTATAAGCATTACACCTGTTCAATAACAACACAAACTGGTTTAACTACCTTTATTGTTCTATTTCTAGAATTAATAATTGATTAAATAAGTCATTCGAACCCCGTTTATATATTTTTCGCCTTCGGCATTAAGAAAAATACAATAGAATAAAAATAAATAAAATGCAGTGAGGAAAAGAAAACCTTAAAAAACTAATACTATTAATGGCAACAATTCCGGATCTGTGAGACATTTTTCATGCCCGTTTATTTCTTGGGAATTTTCCAAGTACACCCCTTTGCAAGCTAAGTCACCTTTCACACTTTTCTCACCCTTATTATAGGCGTTACTGGCTCCAAAGGAAAAAAAATTAGAAAAATGCTAAATTACATGCTTAGGTAAAACAGGAAAAATACGGATAATATCCCGTTAAGTGGACACAAGTCGACTTTGGAAAGAAAAAAAGTCGATGTAATGAACCTTGTGTAGTAACTTCCAAATTAATTATGGATAAATACAGATTTGAAACATACCATCCTATTAACTTCAAATTTAACAGAGAATTTTACATTTTATTTAAACAAAATTTGAATTACCCCTGAAACAGTGGTCATACAACTTTATTCTAACCCATCAGAAAATATAAAACACCCATCAAGCACCACATATACTCTATGAAGAAACATGGCTAGGGAAAATCTAAATAGTCCATTCCTTCCTAAGCCATACACAGGATAAGTCAACCAGCAAAAAATCTGTCAAAACTTCAGATAAACTAAGAGTCGAGAAGGAGGGAAGATTAGGAAAGACGAAGTGCCGCTTTCGTATTATGAACCCTTTTTTCAAGGGTCCCCTTTTTATGCTCTCTTATCGTCCTTAAAAACTTATACCCAAGAAACCACTAATGGGCGCAAAAATGGCATTAGAAGAGAGGTCCGCACGTGTCTCCTCCAATGGCCACGACCGTGAACACCTTTTCCACTCCGAAATGGACCAACAGATTTGCAGCACGCGGCCGACGAAATGAGCAAAAGAAAAACGCCAGAGGAAAAGGAAATATAAAGGAGAAAACAGCACTGGAATGGGAGTTGAAAACATGCGGTCTCAAAGGAGAGCGATTGGTACAGATATTACAACGGAATAGACAGATGTGGCCTACGCATGATTTACTTCGTATGTATTACACGTGGGATCGATTTGCGAATAAAATGTATAGCAAAATACTTAAAATATAATCCCTTCCGATATTTATACTTTGAAAATTTTAGAGATAATTGAATGCACGAAAAAAATTTTCCCGGGGGTTGCTCGTTTAAGCTGCATTGATAAAGACTGTGAGACGCTCATTCTGAAGATATAAAAGGAGACATAAAAAGCCAAATCAGATGGTATAAATTACCCAAACAGTCTTCCAGCAATAGATTTGGGTAAATTCGTATAACAATTCCTGGCGATCGAACCTCATCTAGGTGGAGTAGTGAGAATCATTTATATTTACAAATGAAAATCCCATTACTTTCCCCAACTGACTCATTTCTATGAATGTAAAAAGAAGTAAGTGAAGAGCATATGAATTAAATCCTTGCTTTGGAATCTATAATTTGCAATGCTTCCATGCTAGGCTCTTCAGCACAATTCGTAGAAAAGAAATGGTAAGATATCATTGAATATCCTGTATGAAAATAGCAGGGATTTTAGACAAAAAGAAATTGATTTTGCATTGAAATAACTGGCAATTAAAGAGAATTCCTAGGTGCATTCCTTTAATGCCAAGTCAACATAACCCTTTGCCTTGTCATTTGGCAGTTTCTTAAGTAGATATTTAATTGGCATACCTATGATATAAACAAATTAGCTTCCAAAAATTATTTCAAATAATTATCAACCGGATTTGCACATAACCACATAGTCTAAAAAAGCAATTAAATACGAATGTATGATTTACTTAATCATCGCTTTACATAAACATATTTCGGATTTTCCTAATACCTGATTCCACAAAGTATGACTAATTATAAGTTTAACGCGTACCATACAAGAAAAACTGAAATTCGAGCATAAAGATCATTTTTTAAGAAATAAGCAGTTTTCAAATCGTATGAAATAAAGGAAAACAAACGTGGTATCGAAAAATGCTGCATCGTACTTTTATTTTCCTTACTTACGTACTGCATGAACGTTTAAATAAGTTAGAAATCTCCCTGCGGAAAGTTTCCAAGAAACATACTTTCTCTCCTCTATGGTAAAAGGGGGAAAAAAACGGGCAAGATGAGGTCGTCTATTCCGGAAATGTTATCGAGGATACAGAACACGGTGATTGTTTATTCGATAACTCCCGACTTCGTGGACGGAATCCGATAGAAGGGCCTGGAAGCCAAAAAGTACGTGCATTACGTGGACAAATTCTTCCAAAAACATTTACTTTTACGGTTATTGTTATTCCTTCACTTATAGGACTTAGAAAAGTTCTGATTTCCGAGCTGAGAGAAGAATGAAAACTTCGGAAACTACCAAAACACCCTTGAATAGAACGAAGTACAAGATGAGCTTTTTTGTTCTCAAACTCAAGGGAGAATTCCTCCGTTCGATAAACAAAAATAAATGTTATTTAATATGAATATTGAATGGGGCGACCGTAATTTTGTGAAGTTTGGCATGACATAAATAGGATATTTATGATTAGTGATAATAAGGTTTTACTAACCCTGTGTCTCACAAACATCCATTAATTGGACAAACTTTCTATAACTATATCTATCTTTAAAGAAAAAACAATTTAATAACACAAACAACCAATCCATAACCAGATAAATCCGATTAGTCAGGAGTCGTACCGTGAAACATGGGGCTCAAACACTACCATGCTAACCAATCTGGCCACCAAAATTCATTCATAATAATAATTTTACTAATCCAAAGGTATGATCGGGTATGCATATAACAAGTCAAATATCTACATACGTAGCTATTACTAAAGAATGACAACAGATACAGAAATTGACAGAAGAAGTATTAACAGATTAGAACTTGTACATCGATAAACAGATAAATAAATTAATTACCCAATTTGAATTACAGTAGAGATTAATTACGATCGGTTGAAATCATTTTCAAGGTGAGAATAATCTAGGAATAAAAATTCGAAAACAATTCTTCCTCTTGTTGATATTGATTATAACAACGAAAACTATTCCCTTTTTTATACTGTGATAAGTATGAGTTACATCCAAGTTTCTTGTTTAAATAATCAATGCATCTTGGCTCTACACGTAGCCATTAAAAGTTTCCATTTGAAAAATGCTCCCTTACATCGATGCATTTTAGTTCGTCGAGTATTTGCCCTTCTGATGAAATGAACTTGCAATTTAATAAGTGAGAAATCGTTTAAAATCGTATGAATGTGGATGGAAATTATTAGTTATGATAAAAATGGCCCAATATGAGAATTAACGGCGCAAGTTTCTATGGCAACAAGTATATTTTCCGCAAGGCTAGTTTCAAGTTCGCGAACGAGAAATATGAACGGGTTACGTAACTCTATGGACCGGTGAGAGTACAAAAAATATGCAACAGTTGGTCATCTCCCAGGAAGCCTCCACGAAAATCCCGTCGTCTTTTAAGGGAAGCTTCAAATATGAAGCATCAGCTTAAATTCCAATCTTGCTTCATACGCTGCAGTTACAACTAACAACACAAGAGGGAATGTCGCACTCCTTACGTTTGAAGTAGTCTTCCTTGGAACTGGATCACATTATAACTTCTTTTTCCGTCGTTATCCAATGCAGCCAAGCTCTTTCCGGGAATAATGTCACAAAAATTTGACGGCATCGCGAACTGGAAAGTTTCTGTTTCTGGGAAGGCAAGGAAAGTTTTTTGAGAAAGTATATGCTCTGGGATCATTATATTAAACGTGGAATTGAGAAGGGCCTAGGGAAAAAACCGAGAACTCTCCTCTTTTGATGATATAATAGGCTACCAAATCTGAATCGCAATAGCATGTTTCCAGTCTAAAAAAAGAACCACACACTACTCACTGCTGATGTAAATGAGAGGAACGATCTTCGATCCCTCCATATCTCCTTTTTGCGTTCTTTAATTTTTTTTATTCGAAGGTAATGGTGATTCTTGCTGCTAAACAGAGCCGCGCAGTCCCTAGGGTTTGCCAGGGTGCGATGCATCTTCATCATGTATCCCGCAAGCCGCCTTTAGACGTTTGGCAGGGGAACGTTGCAAGGGTTGCATCGCACACGGGCGAGATCTCAAGGGCGGCAATAGAAGCGTAACCAACCATTATTATAATTACAAAACATTATTTGCTGCTTTCTATATGACTTATCTAGGAAAGATTATGATGTGAAATTAAAGATTGGCCAACATTTAGCGGAAAGAATGACGGAATGCTCAAGACGAGAAAGTAATTTGTTCACTGGATTTAATCGAAGAATTGGAATCAATAAAAGACTTTCTGGTACCAACAATAAATCCTCCTTAGGTTTTGGAATATATCCTTACTAGAGATTTGATCGGAGTCTTCCCTAATCCGCGTAAAGCTCCGCGAGTTTAATTGAGATCCGATGACTTCTGCTGCTAAGGAACGATTACTCTCGAATTTGAAATTGTTCAAGAAACGTTTGCGATCACCGATGAGTCAAGACAGGCTAAACAATTTGGCTCTGAACAAAGTACAGTACCAAATTTGAGATGGACTTGCTTTTGATGTTATTTGTATAAGAATTCGCTGTTGAGATCTCGAAATGCACATTTTAAGCTAAATGTAACTCTTTTTAATTACTTCCGTTCCCTTAATGAGTGATTACTTATGCTGCAATACAGTTTTTATCAGAAACGTTCATATTTAGTTGCGAAAAATAGATTTCATACAAATCTTATCATTTTAAGTTATTCGCATTGCGGTGATTATGATACTCGAAAGTAATATGAGCAATTAATTCATGATGACAATTTACTATGCCAGCGTACGAAATAGGCATAATTAATCGTTACTGATGTTTTGTGATCAATGTAACCTGGGGAACGAAGCCACAAAACACTGTTTATTTAAATTCTTACGAAATAATTTTTACCTGCAAATCAAGAAATGTTTGGTTTTGGCATTTATTCCTTACGGGCGGCAAATTATGTACGAACACGAGCGGCAGATACGTTACGCGCGGTTCTGCTGCTAAACATAGCAAAATATGGAGTGAATTCAGCGCAATGAATCTCAATCATACTCTTCTAATTAGGATTAAAGGTACTGCTTGACACAACTTTAAAATAAATACGTCGGAGTATTTCATAAAACTTTCCGAAGCATCAAATACGCTTCTACTTACACCAACATGTCACCCACAAAATAAAATTCCTTTTAAAACAGAATATTAAGAATCTATCAAGTGATAACCGAACGGTTTCCAAGGGAACTGGAAGAAATACGTGATGATTTTCGAACCCTTGACACATCGCAAATACCTTCGGATTTTCGCTATACTTATCAGGAAGAAAAAATCTCAAGGAGTATCGTTCAAAGAATATGAAGACCTCATTCCTAGTGTTCTTCCAGGATAAGCTGCAGCTTGTTTTCTTGACGTCGTAAGTTTCATCTCAGATTTGAAGATAGACAAACTCGAACTTGCTCCTCGATGTCGAAATTCGAATCATCTATTCCTATGACTGCCTCTCTTAGAAGTAAAATATTTTCTTCTGACTGAAATCCGGCTTTGTGTCAGAGTAGAGCGATTGCTGTTTGAGAGTTTGGAATCCGCCAAAGTTGTCGAAATTTGAATGCAGGGTGTTTTACGCGTCACTCGAATGGAAAGAAATAAACGGCTCTGCTTTAGGATAAAATTGAAGCGAGAAACTTCACAATAGAAACATATCGCACTTAAAAGCATTTCCAGCCTATAAATCCCATTTTCTACTCTAAAACGTTTCCCGTTCTTGTGAACGTCTGCATACTCTATGACCTAACATTCTCTTGAAATTTAACTATTCAAATATTAAAAATATCATTAATTATTTCGAAAGTATATTACTTACTTATAATAAACAAGGAAAATGGTAATTGTAACTTTGTACGTGAAGGCGTCCACCTAGGAAAAATTGCCTACAAACTCTCTCAAATCGGCTTTAAAATATTATCTGGCTTGATGGCCTAATTGGTTAAAGAATCTGCCCGAAAATTGGAAGATTTCAGGTTCGAATCCTGGTTCTGTCAGACTTTCTTCAAGTCCGTTTTACTTTGGTTTGGGCACGATTGCTTGTGTTCGTGACTTGAAAAAGGTTAAATAGTAATAAAATCCACTGTTTCGGCCTCGACTTTGTGGTAGCTTTTCATGATGAAAGAAGAAATAAAACAGACTTGTACACGGTACCACACGATTTTCACCTGAAGATGACGCGATGCGCTGAAACCTAGGTCGTCAACTATTAAATCCTGTGGTACCGTGTACAAGTCTGTTTTATTTCTTCTTTCATCGTTAAATAGTAAGATTGGTCAAGAGCGAAATTTGTCTGATAAAACATTCATTATTATTATTACTCACTTCTAACTGAGCTCAGAACTGAAGCTCCCTGGTTCAAGGAGAATCGCGCCAAATCTGCAAAACCGCATGTATCTTCGAATAGAAACATTTCGGACATGAGGTTAAACCGAAGTAAAAAAAATCAACTCGAACTCGAACAACTGGGTTTGAGTCCCAGTCATGTGAACATATTTCACTTCTATGGTAAATTTATTACGTCCTAGCGTGATATCGTGGAACTCAACACACATCTTAAAAGAAAGAACATTTAGTAATTTCCACAGTAGATTTTTACATCCTGAATATGACAACTCGCTGGCGAAACTAGGTAACTACGCGCGATAAATTGGTTTTTGAGCAAGGCTGAGAATTGTCATCATTCATTGTGATCGTTATTAGTGGAAAGAATGCAGAAATCTTCGAAGTATTTATCTATTTGATAAACAAAAATTAGAAGCATGCCTACTGGAATCAGAGCGTGCAATAAGGGAGGAAAACAGTTATCCGGACGTAGAAATATGACGAAAGTATTGTTTATGTTTAAATTCAAGTATTTTATATGTAGGGAATACGCATCCCGAGATACATGAGCGTTGTTTTAGAGATAAATATCGATGAGGAGAAATCGAAATGGAAGATTAAAGTGAATCGTACGCTCCATATAGTCAATGAATATCCGCCGAGGAAATTGCGAAGCGTCCTTTTTTAAGATGTATTTCACATATGTTTACCCTTGGGTTTACACCTATATGTGCAAAGATTAACACCTCGACAACTCTAATCCTATTTCATTCCGTTATGTTACAACTTCGCTACCTGTTCCGGATCAAATTGCGACAAAACGTTCCATAAATCAAAATTACCCTTCCATTCTATACATCAATTATCCACTTAAACGCGTATGCAAACGAGATCAAGGTGAGGGCCCAGTGCACAAAATAACGACCAAAGCCAAACCGGAAACGCAAATCTCCGCTCAGACGTAGAAGACGACACACGGAGAGCAACTTCGCTCGGCCACCCACTGAAGCGGTCAGCTGCGCTCTACCAAGTACACACACATCCTTTCGTATCTTTCGCAGCGGCCCTCTCCTCTTCCAAGCATCCTTCCCTCTCCCTTGACCTCGCCTTCCGGTCCCCCGGAGAGGGAGGTCAAGCCCATTTTTCCTCGGAATGTTCCACTTCTCTCCGGGGGAATGGAATGCGCCGACCGCCACTCTTCCCAAAGCTATTAAATTGTTTAAAAGTGTACGCGCGGATTCCTGCTTGTAATGAGATCCTCCTGCCGCTCCGAATGTCAACGGAAAACTTATGAATCGTGCAATGCGTTGCTTCTGAGAGGAAGGAAATGGCACGTGTCGCGAGGGAGGTGAAAGCAGAATGGAGATGTTTGCTGAACGCAGTTCAAGGCAATTTTCTCCGCAGCTACAGTTGAGTAACGCGGATGAAGAATGGTCTGATTAAATGACGACGAAACGAAAAGCACGCTCTGGAGCAACACATTCTTCGAGAAATGAACAAAACTTACATATGATATACTTACGAAAGCATTCTCGAACACTTACTAAACTAAAACGAATAGAAAAAAATCGCCCATTTCGTTGACTGTTATATTTTTATGAAACTTAAGAAATGTTGCTTTCCGAAACAGAATGGTCATTACTTACAAAAGTAGGAAATGTTCTTGGCATTCAGCTCGATGGGAAAATAGCGTCCACTCACCTGTGAAGAAAAGAAAAAATATATTGAGTTATGCATTCCAAATGAAATATCCTAGCATTTAACGGTAAGATTTACTTCTAGATCATTTTCCTTTACCATAACAAGAATGCTAAATCCCAAGGAAAAACGGACATGAATATAGTCTAACATGGCCAGGACTCGACGAGGACGTTGGCCGTGGATAAGTCGGACAAAACCACTTAGCACTTACCTACAAATTCTCCTAAAACGGCATGAGAGAGAATTGGATAAAGCATCTGCGCGGAAAACGGAAGATTCCAGGTTCGAGTACTAGTCCTGTCAGACATTTTTGGATGCACTCTATCCTAGCTACACGTCTTCACATGCAAATTCATCTCTTTTCCTTTCCTTATGTGAAAAACGCTAAGATTTATATTAAGGTTATGATTTTACTGAGTCAATATTTGTAAATCCACAAGCGAACTCAATTTGACTAATTTGAAACTGTAAAACAATGTATTGTTCATCTAATCCATCTGAATGATCAAAGATAATTCTTCCCCTATTATAAATATTCGCCAAGACACCATCTGTAATGACAGAGGTAGACGGAACGAAAAAAAAACTAAAACTTTATTGAACACGATGCATTACACGAACATGTCCGGAACCCTACCTGCAAACATTTCTTTTTAAATCTACCTGGCTCGTTTTTTGCTAAAAATATCCCAAAAGCTTTCCCTAAAATGATAAATATCTCGATTTTTCCGCTCCACCTTTATCGTGACAAAGCAATATATAAATCTCATTTGAAAAATCGCGATGATAAAGAAATGCTCCTTCATGGTCGTCTGTCTTTCCGATTTAATTATCGTTACTGTGTATGCTGAAATCACAAAGGGCTGCTTCCTTTTCAAAATGACTATGATTTCATTTAAGAGAACCCGAAAGTTCTTACTGAAAAACATATGAGCTTAGCAATTCTCGTAATGGGAACGGGCTGCTTACAACCACGAAGTCTCACGATATTTTCGTTTATTTTATCTAATTTCCTACATTTCGAATCGAAAACAATAAATCAATACAGCACTATTAAAGAGAGAATGCTTATTAATTTGCCCTTCTTTTGGTTTTGTCGGACTATTATTTCGAATTTTATTTCGCTAAAGGAATAAAGAATGCAAACGATAAAAAAAACTTAACCTACACTTATTATGGGATTATTTTTTTAGTTTTCGGGAGTCGAACCCAAGATACTTTCGAAACAGTAACGACGAATATCAATAGGCAATTAGGTACCTATTTTAATAGGAATTTTATAGATATTAATCTTATAATATCAGGATTCTATCTTTAAAGAGGCGAGGACTATTTCTTTAAATTAGCTCTTCAATGCAATTCTTAAGGCGACAACAGACATTGGATGTGCACCAGATTATTCTGTACTGAGTGATTGTGATGCACTACGTGAATGAAACGGAAATACTAACTGACAACCTTTTACAGAAGCAGAAAAAGAATTTAAAGCAATATGATTGCGAAAACACAATAAGAAGACATGGAAATGGAAAAAATAAAATAAATGAGCCACATTCTGGCAATAATTGCGATATTGGATAGTTTAAGAGCAATTAAGTGAAATGTTAAGATTATCAAAAACTTCTATACAAGAATTGATTTAATGGATTCTGCACCCAGCAGGTAAAAGTAAGTGCCAAATATGTCTGCAACTTCGTAATTTGAAACTGCAATAATCCCGAACACACTTCGAACAGCTGAAAAGAAAATCGCTGATAATAAACGCAACGAATCAATTTCAAGAATCTCTAATCGACCATTTAATGCAGCTTTATGATTCCTTCCATTCCAGCGAGATATATTACGATAACATAATAAAATATTAATATAACAGAATAAAAATTCCACTCACTAAAACTGAAATATTTAACCAATAAAACAATTCGAAATCATCTTTTAACCAATAGTCAGGGACGAAAGAGCAATCACGTATATATACCATAGCGTGTCACAAAAATAGGTCAAGAGAAAAGGATAGATTACGCTCTCCAAGGTTCTTGCCAGCCGCTAGTGTGGCACAGAAGTCGACAGATATATGTGACAAAAATGAAGATGGATACACCCGAGAAGCCCCTTCGATAGCATCAGAGGAAAGTAATCGTATGCAAAAATATGCGACAAATAACTGGAACAAGAGCGAATAGAAAGCGTTCGAGAGGTAAAGTAATGCGACTCGAGAGCAGATGACTTTAAATATTCATGTAATTTGTAACGTGTTATTGGAGCAGATAAGAGCGTATTTTATTTTATAACCCCCAAATACTTTCGAAATTTTACGATCGAGATAAAGAAAGTGGGGCAACCGCAGATGACCCGGCTCGCTCATTAAAATTCACTTTATTCGCTTAATTCTTGCTAGTCTCGAGTTCGCACGTCATGCAGAAGTGAGCGAAAAGGAACAATTTCAAATAGTTCCAAGGTCGGACCGATATCGCCCGACGACAGCGATTTTCATGGCCGTTTCACAATCTTGAAAGATGCGGGAGAAATTGCGAAGTGAGAAGTTTATTCCCCGCAAAAATTTCCTCCAGCATCCCGGTAAGAATTCCCTGAAGGCGGTCTCCGGCGACCTGATTTCCCTTTGTAGTTACAACAGTGGTACTGCATCTACACGTTCCACTCTCCCGCGGTAATGTATTACGGAGTTTCGAACTTAAGATCTCCGAATCCTCGGAGTTCCAACAGGAAAGTTATAGAGCGGCGGATTTTTTTTGTGAATTTCTCGCGGAACACAGACTTCTCGCTTGTAGACCGACTTCACGAGTGAGCACACTAGCGATTCCCCGGGTTTATTAAGGAAATAATGTTTCGGTATTAAGGGAATACTTCTATACGATTCTTTCAGAAATGAATGGAGGGTTATAGGAAGGAGTATTTGATACCACGTACAAATTAGTTCACAAAGTGCGTTTCGCAGATGAATACAGATGCTAAAGGCAGCTACAAATGATATTCATCTTAAGGGAAACTACAACAACTGAACTTAGTGGAAGATACCATCCTCTAGCTTGTTACAGAAGTCCAGCAAGTTTCCATACAAAAGTAGTTAGCATTCATAACCATCCAATGCATTCAAATCCATGAAAGCGAAGAATATTATTTTAGATCTTAGTCACGTGAAGGACGAAATAAAATAAAAGATACATTTCGTAAATGTGACATGATATCAATCATGGAAGAACAATTAAATTCGAAATTAAAGGATAAATATCAATATTAAGATTTCACAAGAAAAATCCGGACTCTTGATATTGGTAAGCAGTTGTATGCATTCACATGTATATCAGTTATAAATAAATGGGTTTAAGCTACATTTCTAAGGAAATCTAACGCTGAGAATGGGATGCGATAAAACGTGTAACAACATATTTATAGTGAGGAGACAAATATCACACAGTTTTAAATAAAATAACAAAAAATAGGGTGTTGAGATTCTGCTAAAAGCTTTATTTATTCTGTAACAAGAGATAAATAGCATCGTTTATTTCGATTGAGAACTTAAATTTATTTATTAAGAAACATCTTTCGATTGAGAACGTAAGTTAATTAAAAAAAAATCTGATTCAAGATTCAAGAACTACTTTCTGAAAGATTCACGTAATTAATTTACGACGGCGGTTACATTCTACAAGAAAAATGTATCGAAACCGAAAGAAAGCTGTCGTTCGCCTATTTTAGTAGCCCAAAAAGTAGACGGATAACTCCAAAAAATCCTTTCGACAAAGAAGTCAACCTTACTCTTTTCCCTTTCTCTAAATGAATCACCGTTCCATTTGGATTTGACATTTAAGGTCGAACACCTTTTCTGATAGCAATCACATGATTTAGCACCCAACGCCCTTACAAACGGAAAGCGCAACATACTCCATTATTATAGAGTAATTCAATATCGCCTCATGAAATGTGAAGCAAAACCGACTTAATGACCTAAGGGGTAGTGCTTCACTTTGTAACCGGCAGTATTAGAGCAATCCCGGGTCAGATTTGAGAGGTGTGATAACCTTTCCTATTAAATGCTTACGAAAATACTCAGCCACTTAAAAACCAAATAAAAATTATTGTCAGTAAAAATAATTCAAAATTTCTTAAAAAGATTATTTCATTACTTGGTAAAATTCAAACAATAAATGTTAAAAATAAATTATTTAAATAAAATAACGAATTTAAATCCACGTTATTTGTAATGTATAATAAATACGTAAATTATAAAAACGATAATGCATGAAAAAAAGTTTTCAATATCTCACAATTGTTCGAAATCCTTGGTATGTTTCTACGTCACAGGATACACACCACCCTGAACCCTTTCTAAGTCCAGTGCTCATAATTCCAACAATATCCCAATCATTTCTGCATTTTATAAAACGAGATACTGACAAATAAGTTACCTCCAGTGGGACAAAATTGAAGCCCATTCTACTTACACTTGTAATGCAAAAAATTTTATCTCTTACGAATCATATACAAATATACGTCCTGACACCTGAAGATGTCAACTATTCAATAAAAATCTGTTGTGGAAACTACGAAGTTTCCTTTCTTTTAAGATGTGTATTGAGTTCCACAAAATCACGCTTGGACATATTCATTTTATTTTACGGACATAGGAATCTTTTTCAGCTTTATGACGATTTTAAAAGTGGATGATATTTTGTTATTTAACACCGACTCCATAATGTAAAATACAATAAATGCAATTCGCTCTTCAAGTTAACTAGCATAGAGTCCATTTTAATCGAATGCCTTTCGAAAGCCCTAGTTATATCGTGTTATATCCCACAGTTCTAAGCGTTTTAAATCCTGCGTCATATGTTCTTGAAATTCCGATAAGATTTTTATTGGTGCTATTTAGCGAATCATGTTCACAAACATTTGAATGAATAGTTTGGTTCGAAAATTATGGATAAATATGCATTACAAGCTTTTCATTACCGTGCAATACAAACTACCATTCCTCCAGAGAGCACGGAATTGCAATCCAACAGGGAGAGAATACACGTTTTTCACCCCTTTTTCAGGAATCCACAAGTAAGAATAATCCCACCGACTCCTCAGGAGCCACGACGAATACATAGCTCGCCGGAAACCGCAATCATTTTCCCCGTCAACTTTTTCTTTCTTCGCCAATTACTGGAACGGTTACCAAGTACAAGAAGGAAACATAGGGACCCAATTGGACTAAGGCCGAGAAGAAGCGCATCGTTCCGCGAGGCAAATCCCCGGATTTCCGCTCAACGGGGGACCAGAATACGCAAATCTAGCGGAGATAATGACGACGGTGAGTAAAAGCAGAGGCAGCTGCGGAACTGAGAAAGGCACGCGGGAAAGGAGAAAAAGTGCTTCGCGGGTGGAAAGCACCGCGCGCGAGATGTTTATCAGGAGAGCAGAAGGTCAAGTTCAGAGTCGTTTGACATTTGGAAACCATTAACATGAAGGAGAGCACGAGCTGGAATTACATCGCAAAGCGATGAGAGCATTACCGACCAAGGCTTGGCGAGTGTTATTTTCCACGGCCGACTCGAACCGAAAACGGAAACCGGAAAAAACATTGTCGGCTTCGGCTTTCATTTCGGTACCGGTTCGATTCCTCCTGATACATTTTTGCCGGGATGTAAACCCGATACCGATTCGAAACTATTGCACCTGAAACCGGATACAGAATCGGAAACCGCTATTAATTCCGAAATAATTATCTGAATTTCGGTTATCGTTCTGGTTAAGCGTAAGCATTACCGGTTAAACTTATAAATCGTGAGGGACTCGCTCCAACACTAATCACGCAACTTACCAATTTAAGAGTTTTATTCAGATAAGTATTTACTGTAATTCATTTAAAAAATACAAGCAATAAAAACCATTCAAAGGGACACATACATACACACATGCATACATTAGCATTTAGTATTTGGAAATTATAACAAAAATATTTAAATCTTGGAGCGTAAAGACCGCTTCTACGGTAAAAATAGGTAGTCAAGCCAGGCAACTGAGGTGATACTGAGACCAAATGCTCACTAAACGACGGTTGATAGTTACAGGATTATAAGCATAAATCAGAAGTTTATCAACATGAGCATTAGATTTTTGACGGGACTCTAGACGTATGGAAACGGAACGAAATATTCTCTAACATCAGTTGAGTTATGAAAAATAAAAAAACATGCAATATGGAAGATAAAGATATGCATGTCAACGAATACTCTGCCATTTCAGTCATTATACATGAAGGACGTAAAGAAGTTATTTCCATACCAATCTAGAAGTGGAGAGGAAATTTTTACCACATAAAAAACACATTTACATAGAAATACATCAGAAAATTCACCTTCACTTTCTGTCTGTAATGGAATACAACGATCGACAGAAAACGATAATTACAACGCATACCTAACGGTACGAAAGTGTTTCTGGAGAACAAAGAAAATGATCAACGAATACCTTTCGAGGAATAAGGGCATACAAATATAAAATGAAAGAAAACATTATTAAGAGGTAAATATCCAGAAAAACTCCAATCGTAACAATGAATTAACAAAAAAGCATGAATTAAAATTTATATCATTCTAATATTTCAATTGTATTACAAAGATTGCATTGTAATTCAAAGATATTTAAATTCGGCCATTCAACTTCTAATTTTTACTAATGGTCACAATCAGAGGCGCATTTAGAATTTTCGCTTGGGGGTGCTGAACGTCACTGTTGTAGCCAATAATCTTTTATTAGCGTTGTACTCGTAATGCGAATCGATTGATTCCCATCACCAGAAAGTACTGTCTATAAAGAAACTTTTTAAGCAAATATTTATTGACGAGAACCTTTAGAATTTGGTTCTGAATGAATACTTATATATTCACGGGGATGAAGCCCGTTAGCCACCCCCTGGATGCCCGCCTGGTCACGGTAGAGGCTGGAAATGGATTTTCTTTCAGAGAAGTCCTAATTTTACAGGCAAATTAAAAATCTGTCTTTAATGAAATGCGACGATGGAATGGAAGCGCACTTGAAAATCCACCGATCGCGGACATTAAACGAATTAATTACTCCTTTGTAACACTTAACAGATTACCGATTCCATTAAACAAGCACACAAATCAATCCCGCAAACTCCCCAACTTTCTCCACAATCCGATTCAAATCCCCCGAAGCATACGGCAATTTTCCAAATGCACACACGGAGACGTCATCAGAAAAGTAGGATAACAAAAACAAACCGTCGCGACTACAAAAAACCGCATCGTTAAAAGAACTAGAGAACGCGACGAGCGAAAAAAAAAAACACGGGTAAAGAGCGGCATTACCTAACCATCCGACACTCATCCGAGCAAATATGAAACAAAATCGCAAATGCTCGGCCAAGAACGAAATCCGCAGGAAAAATGGAAGGAAACGAGACAAAGGACTATTGTAACGGAACGACGGTTTACCCCCACCAACACCTTCCTGGGTGACGGTGCATTAATCCCAGCGCTATGACACACATACAGAAAAGCTAAAGGGCTTGGGCGTGTTATATGAAGAAGAAGGGAGTTTTAAAAACGGGAGAAGGGGTGACTTAAGAGGAGCAACAAGGGGACACCCCAAAGGCACCTTAATTAATCCTTGGCGCACCCACCTACCGACCAGAGACCCCCGTTCCTGCAGACTCTCTCACTAATACAAAATCCCCGAAGGGCTGTCGGTAACATCAAAAGACTCCCTTATCTTCTCCCATCTTCCGCTCTCTTCCTTTCCCCGTTTGCCCTCATTCCGAAGGAGAGGATGTCGGAAGAGCGGGGAGATAGGTAATGAAGATAAAGCATAAACACGGGGAAAAGAGGGCAACGAAATAAATAAAATGGAAGAAATGAAACGAAAACCATCTTCTCTCTTTCGTCCACCAGTATGTGCCCTTTTCCCTATTCCTCAGAAGGTAATCTTTGTGGAATCAGCACGAGCATGAAAATATCTCAGGAAAACATTCCTTTGAGTGGTTTTAAAATTCAAGATTTTCTAATTTCCTGCAAGAAATTCATATGGTGCCTGAGAAATGAAAATTCTCCGCCGCAATCGAAAAAACAGTTATATTCCAATATTCGCGGTGAGAAAAGCGTGATAAACGTTGACGATCGACTCGACCTATTTTTTATAGGAGCATTTCATTCAAATGAGTCTTGCGCGAAAGGACTCAGGTAGAATATTTTTGAATCGCTGTAATTGGAAACCACGATAAAACGAGAGGACATTCATTAATATCGCGAGAGCCGCTCTATAATTATGTCACGGCATTTTTGGGATTTCTGGTAGTAGTAGTATTGTTAAAAGTGCTTCGACAGCTAAGGTCATTTCGCACGTGAGCCCCCACTGGTTGGGATTTCTGTCACTAAGTGTCTCGTGAATCCTATACCCTTAAATTGATGTCACCGCTAGCGTGTGACACCACTAGCGTGTGATACCATTTAAGAACGACCCCAAGGATAGACGGATGTGAAAAATAGCGGGTTTCGAGAATCTCTATTTTGCACTGCTATGGTACACACCCGAGTAAGTATACCTTGATCACTAATGAGTTATAATCTTGTTACGAAGACATCGCTGACCATGAGAATCTGTACGCGATGCGTGATAGGATACTCCTAGAAATCAATGTGCGATGAAAGTCTCACTTCTGCTCTTTTAGAAATATGGACACAGAAACCCTGGGTCAGAGAAAACGCCAAGAGTGCCTTGAATATCATCAAGTCAATCGCTGAATTCAATTATCTAAACGAATGACTTGATATGACCAATATTTACATTAATTATCTAGGACACTCCGAATATCTGAAGGAATTCTGATCACTGCAACGCAAATCTTCTACAAAAAGCCAGCAATTATTTCAGTTCTAAAACTTTAAATAATATCGGAATCACAAAAGATGTTAAAACTAGAACATTTCCACTAAACTATTCGTCTACAGTCATTGTTATTGAGCGTTAAAGGTCAAATGCTGGAGTATTCTTTTTAATAGTGCCTTTTTAGCACATCAGCACTTTACATATAGTACTCAATGCCTCAAGAGCATTGAGGTCCCATAACAATCCGTCTACGGTAAGTGAATTGCCATTAAAAAGTAAATAATTATATAGGTACCTGACGTTTAAACTCCTACATAGTAATACATAATACTTAATTAAATCAAAGTCCTAGCGCATTCCTTTGAGTCCCGTGGCCTAGGTCGAGGGCATTTACACTGACACGTGGTCAGCGCATCGACTCCCGACTTTTCCAGACTTCTTAGACCCGCTACCTATTAATTCAGATAGCTCCCCATTTTTTACGATACAGTGTCCACATTATGGCTTCCACCGGGAATCGAACCCGGGAACCCACTGAAAGCGAATTCGTTACACATTACGCTAACCGGGGACCAATATACGTATCATATAATAATAACAATTTCTATATAATTTCTGTACAACATAAAAGCTGAATTCATATTCCCTTTCCTTACAGATTATTAACTATATTTTACGCGAGAGTGAGTGGTTGTCGTAGGGGCCCAAGTACACTGGTTTCCCCAAGGACTCATAATGCTGTAAAGATAGGTCTGCTCTTAAGATTAAAATTCGCCTAAAGAAATGGTTACAGTTATCACTACTTCTTTCTAAACAGTTCAATACTCAGTCGGTAAAATTAATGATGCAACAATTCAAAAAAACTCATTTTAAAGTTCAAAAGAACAGAGAAAATTAGAATGAAAACGTGCTGTTCTTCCTATGAATTTCCTGTCCCTTCGACATTAGTAAATTAGTTTCGGAAAATACAGAGCAAGAGAGAAAACACGAGGAGTAAAAGAAAGAAGAGGAGCGGAAAGAAGGTTGAAAATATGAAATGTACAAGAAAAGGGATAAATGAATCGAAAGGGCGGTAGGGGGAGGAGATAAATAAAATATATGGCTACCAGAAAGGGCGAGAGAGAAAAAAAGAATAGGGAGTTAGAAAAGGGAAAAGAGGAAAGAGAAATAACAACAGAGGAAGTAGAGGACATAAAGTAGGAGGGAAACTTCACAGTTGTTGGCGATGTTTTGTGGAAATACATCATGATGAGAGAGAGAATGGTTGTACTTTTTCCACAATAGATTTTTATTAAAAAAAACAATAAAAATTCACGACTAGTTTCGACGATGGCGAATGATCACCATCATCAAATGATCGCCATCATCATGCTCGGTCATTCGCCGAAACTAGTCATGAATTTTTGTTTGTTTAAATAAAAATATATTGTGGAAATAATACAACAATTCTCTTTCTCATTCGGAAACGAAGCGTTTTATGATTGAAGAGGACGAGGAAAAGAAAATAGGGAAACAATGGACCTAATAAAAATGATTTGTTCAACAGTATGGGAAAAAATAGCCTTGTTGATTCAACTTGAATAGATGTCATTGATATGCTAAATTAATTGAACTTGGATTGCTAAGCGAAATATTGCCAATAACGAAACTGACAAATTATAAATAACATTTACTATCGCCAAAATAATGGCGAGTTGAAATGTTAGGAATGTTTATCTACCTGATATTTAATTTTAAAAAAATTAGATTATTCCATAAATTAAAACGACTACACATATTTCCTAGGAAAGGAAAACTATTTTGGTGCGTTATATCCAATAATCATCAAATTCATGCTTATGAAATAGCATTATTTAAATAACTACGGATATAACACGTGAATAACTCACTCATTCGACTTAACTGAATAAATAAACTTGTTTGTTTGATCCGATTATAATACGTAAAACATCTAAACTTTTCCAACCTCATTCATCTTTTATTTAATAATCGAATGCAAGGTAAAGTGTTGAAGTACGCTCCCAGGAAATAGATTCATAAAATCGATTACATAATAATGAAGAGTAGCAGTAAATGTATAAAAACGCCCAAAAGATATTGTAAAAGACGAACGTACAGTGGAACCTTGACTTACGAACTTCATTCGTGCTTGTTCGAAGTTCGTAACAAGAAAATTTTATATTTATAAAACTCAGTTGTCCATTCCTTTATGTGTTAATTTTTGGAAATTATGCCAGCTGCTTGTAAGCTGAACCCAGGCAGATTTTTATTTTCTTTGTCTCTACATTCTTATTATGTAGTATTTATTTTTGAGAAATAAAGATATTTCATATAAAACATATCTTTATTATTATTCTTTGAGATAAATGGGGTGACAGCATGGGTTTTCGCTATCCTTTACCAAAAGGTTAATCTAATGATGAAGAATTACTTTGTGAGATTTACAGCTGCTAGAGTGCTGGTGGCAATCGTCAGGGAATATGATGGCGAAATAGCGAAGAGGGGAAGGACAAAGAAGAGGAAGAGAAGAAAGGAAAGAAGAGATGATGCAGCTTTGAGAAACGTAATGAGGTCAGCGGGGATAATCCCTCCAGGCGAGGCACACCACAGCGAAAAGAAGTCCGAAAGGAGCGGAGGATCGATTGTATCGCGGAAAGGATTCTGCATTTTTTAAATGTCGATTGAGTGCATCCCGAGGAAACGGAGGAAACCAGGATCCGGAACTTCCGATAGCGATAACTTCTTGTTCTTAGAAAATAGGACCGGAGAGCTCAACTGATGCGCCACCACCTAATGCAAGGATATGGGATAGTGTGTCAAAGTGCAGCGGTTGTCTGGGGAAGGTCAGTAACTCCCACCGCGCAGAGGGCAACAGAAAAATACGACCAATTTCAAATGCTATATAAGAACTATAATCTTAATAGCAGACTGTATAGTTATAAATTAATCCGCATTAAAAACTGTAAACAAACTTTACATTTCTAGAGAAGATATCTTCTGCAAATGGTTCCTAAATTGAGGAAAGAATTTCCTTCAAGTCTGGATCTTTTTGTCTGGTTCGTTAACTTCACCTTAACTCATCCCGGTTTCATGGTTTTCGGTTCCTCTCGATTTCACATTTCGCCGCAGTTTCATCTTCATTTTCTCGGGAAAAAAATAGGTTTCCTGATTCTTCTACATTTATCCGAAGAAATTATGATTTACTTCCAACTCAGATTTCTTTTCTTATGTTCAGGATAATTGTTAAAAGCCATTATTCTCGGATCCTTTGTTTTAACACCGTCGCTAATATATTCATTTTGGCAATCGAAGTTACTATATTTATGACGTAATACCTAAAAAAAGATAATAAGATGTCTGAATTGCAATAATAATAATAGCGTATCCCCTGGAACACTCGCATGACAATAACTGCAACAAAATATGGAAGGGAATTTTAACAGATTGTCTTCCGAAGTCCAACATGCTCTTATTCTCAAATCCTCCAGATAATCTTAGTAATATTTATCGATGGAAAACGGTTAATCGGTTTCCAGAGTTTAACATTTTAAGGGTTGTGGTAGTTCCGTAAGAACCGATGCATACTAGCTTCTTGAACATTCCTCATAGATAATAGAGGACACAAGAACATGCCAGTTCGAAAAATAAGGCAATAAATTAAAAAACTACCCAAAACAGAGTCTGATAGCAGGAACGTCTTCAGTAGATCGAATTACATTTACAAAGCAATACAAATATTCCATTTAACATTCCATTAAACATTATTATTCACCATTATAATGTCTTCATTACTATTATACATCAGCGTGCTAGAACGGTCAACAGTTATACGTTCAATAACTGGTTAATTTGATGAGAAAGAAATTAAAATTGCGCCATAGTTATTCAAAAACCATAATTAGGGTCCAAAGGAAATTAAACGTAACGTAATACAATTAGTTTCATCCATAAATTAAGCTTTTACAATAAGATAAAGAACGACAAAATTCATTGAGGCATAATTATGACTTTCCGAAATTAGAAATAGCAATGGTTATCGAGGGGAACTCGAACAAATCAAGCTAAATGAAGAAAAAGTATTGACAATAAATATATAGCTTAGAATGATAAGTATTAATGACAAGTATAAACGCTAATTTAAGGTAATTTCGAGTTCATGTAAAAAATGTAACTATTTAACACGTACTTTTGGAGTTGTTGTACTTAGTGAGCATTTTTTTCTATCCACAATAGATTTTTATTAAAAAAAACAATAAAAATTCACGACTAGTTTCGACGATGGCGAATGATCACCATCATCAAATGATCGCCATCATCATGCTCGGTCATTCGCCGAAACTAGTCATGAATTTTTGTTTGTTTAAATAAAAATATATTGTGGAAATAATACAACAATTCTCTTTCTCATTAGGAGGGAAACGAAGCGTTTTATGATTGAAGAGGACGAGGAAAAGAAAATAGGGAAACAATGGACCTAATAAAAATGATTTGTTCAACAGTATGGGAAAAAATAGCCTTGTTGATTCAACTTGAATAGATGTCATTGATATGCTAAATTAATTGAACTTGGATTGCTAAGCAACAAATTGCCAATAACGAAACTGACAAATTATAAATAACATTTACTATCGCCAAAATAATNTTAAATGTGGTTTTTGTAGTGGATTAAGTTTTTTTGTGGATTTTGTAAATTACTCAATATACTGAAATGTACTCAAAATATTATCACATCAATTAATCCTTACGCATGCAAGCTATATTATAAATTCTAAATGTGCTGAAATTAAGTGATAATTAACCTTTAAAATGCCCAAAATGAACCAACTTTAATTGAATATACAGCATACCTGCGTAAAAAGTGGTAAGCGAAATTAAATCGAGCCCAATGTTCCAGCCGAGCGGAAAGGAACAACTTCTCCAGAATAAATTCTTGGGTTTCGAATATTATTCCTCTTCGTTTTTTTTCCGACCCGATAAGATTTAATGCTATCGTAATTACGTCCAAGAGCCGAGACGATAAATCGCTCTTTTTATTAGGCCCTCCTATAAGAAAGATAGAAAAGGGCTGCCAAATTTACTGCTACCAAAATCTCCCCTTACAAATAACTACAAAAAGAAAACTCGACAGACGATTATGACACACTAGCCAGGGCAGATAGGGGGGATATAAAGAGGGACTTATCTAAAGAGGGAGCTAGACCTCCACAAGGACGAAGGGAGGAGAAGTGGTTGGTAAAAAAGGCCGGGGAGGACGCACTTACGCAAAAAAAGCAGAAACAAAAAAGCGACGCATTCCGCGCACAAAGGACTCGATACATAAGAGAGCAGGGCGGCGACCAGCTGATAATAAAGAACGATCAACGGAGCGACCATTGACGGACGCGCGCGCCATCTGCAGGGAGGGAAACGAAGCGACAATCGGCGAAGAATCGTAAATGCGGAGGAAAGTGAAAGGAGAAGCCGATGAAAGTGAAAGCGAACGGAACGAAGCCGAAAGAAAGGAAATATGGAGGAGGCGACATGCAATTTGGCCGATTGATTATGCAAGATTATGAAAAACAAGCTTCGCGTGCATTCAAAAATATTAAATAAACCAGACGCGGCTAATCTGCGGCCTCCAAACAGAAAGCGGTTATTTTTTAATTTTGAAACGTACTCGGTATTTTGATCAATCGCTCCAGTCTCTACCTCCTCGCGTAAGCGCCAAAAAGATACAAAATAACTTTCTCTGATGGTAAATTCAGTACTATAAACAGTTCAGTTACACATATACTGAAAAATAGTGCAAGAAAAGAAAAACCGTTAAAATTTTACGAATAACAGCGTTACCGACACGCACGGAAACTCATGAAAGGAGATCCTTAAAGCTAGTGAAAAACTGCAGAAAAGTAGATTTAAGAAACGAAAGCGTAAGAACCGACCAACGTATATTACATCCAAATAAACAATGAACGAGAGTTAATGTGAATAAAATGGACAGAGATAAGTGCCAATGCAAATCATGATATGTAAATCCCCAGAGAGTGAAACAGGACCTACTAGGAGAAGATGGAACCGAGGAATTGGTAAATACTGCTAATACATGGAGCGAAGATATGGAAGAACTTTTCTTAATGTACAATGCAAGGATATGGGATAGTGTGTCAAAGTGCAGCGGTTGTCTGGGGAAGGTCAGTAACTCCCACCGCGCAGAGGGCAACAGAAAAATACGACCANCAATAAAAGTACCTGAATTTTAATTATTTTCGAAAAGAGTCAGGCAATTATTAATTCATTTCTCACTTATGAAACAGAATGTATGCAATTCAAAGGATTTTTAATGGATTCACCTGGTACTATTAGCTTTTGAAGGAATCTAACGTATGTTGATCGTCATTTCATAATATCAATACATTAAATGTGGTATACCTGGAAACCCCAAGTAATTTTAGTCTGATTTGTGCAGGGGCTTAGCCAAAGGGGGCCCACTATGATGTTCAGCCGCTCTTCCCATTATAACCGAAGGTTTCGATGGTGAAAGGGAGAATATGACCTAATAACGGAAACGTACCTAAAGGATCAGACAAAACATATCCTCTACTACTACTTAACTAATACTACTTTGAGAAGTAACCAATGTCCGAGTCTCTGCTACGTACAGGTTCGCCATCTCCACGACACACAAACACATAAACAAAAAAACTACGCTCACCGACTTTGGACCGGGACTCGAACCCTAGTCTCCCAATTGCCGGTTGGTTGCTCTATCCATTGAGCTATCCCCCCAAAACATTTCTCCACGCCGTTTGGGAGACCTGAAATGTTCTGGATAGATAGCTAAATGGATAGAGCAACAATCCGGCAATTGGGAGACCCAGACTCGAGTCCCGGTCCGGTCAGACATTTTTCATGTCCGTTTCTCCTTGGGATTAGGGATTTTCCTAGGTGCACGCCTTATCGTGCCAAGTCACCTAAAAACTTTTCCAAGTAATTAAGTCTCTTTACGGCAAATGCATTGTATAAATAATGGCAGTCTTTCACCAAATGAGCATCCCCCATGAGTATACAAATGTCACCGACTGACCAACCAGCCGGAGACGTATGAATTTTCTAGACCAAAACGATACAATTCGGACGAATTATTCCTCGAGTAGGCTAAGAAAAAGATTCCGCGCAAAAAGTGTCTTTTAGCAAACACGGTGACAAAAGAAAAAACAGAGCCTATCTGGGAGGAGACGAGTAAACACACGTGCGGCGGACGAAAACCGCGGAAGAGCGTCGCTCTTTTTTCCTTCGTCTGCAAAGGTTCTTCCGAGGTGTGTTTGCGGGCCTGGGAAAGGAAAGGGGATATTCCGGCGAAGCCATTACCGTGAAGTGACCGTTAAATTGGTGGGCGTGGCGACAGGAAGGAACTTTCAGGGCACAAATAGGCGACACGAGGAAGAGGGTGACGAAAACCCAGGGCGTCCGCGAAAATATTTGCGCGCCACTTGAGGATAGGATGACAACTCGTTTGCTCACGTGCAGACAGATTTCCATAAGCACACAGACGCGCAATTATAAGTCTCCACGAGGTTCCTTTCGTTATTCCTTAACAGTTACAGTTATCCTCGGAAAGCCAACAGCAGGTGCCAATTTCTAGGTTGACAGGCAGTTCATCCGTTGACTTATTGTCTGAATCTTATGATACAAAGAGAAAAAAAATTTTGCTATTGATTTCGCTAGTTTTGGCATGAAATGCTTTCGGTAAATGATATTTTCTAATAAAGGCAGTAAGAGGAACGATTAGCAAGATATTCACTATCAAAGACTATGATCGAATTCGACAACTTAAAATATTACGAAATAACTAGGATTGGAAAACTTAAAGGTTTCGGTGAAGAAAAGAGAACCATGAGTTATCAAGTATAATCTTCCAATATTCCGGAATATAATATAACAACGAATATACATGATATATAATTTTTTTTTAAACTAAAGGAATCATTAACCATAAGCTTAAAAAAAGTTCGCAAAAGAAAACTAATTGTTGGTTTAAAAACCTAAGTTCATACTTAAAAAAAATACTCTTTAACAGGAAATCGCTAACAAAAAGGGGTGTGTGAGAAACATGCGAAACCTACAGATAGTTAACGAAGTGTTAAGGAAATGGCAGGTTAACTTAGATCTGCAAGTACGACGAACTACATACACATTTTTACACAGACAAAACAAACAGAAATAAATTTTCATGATTGATGTGCATAAAAATAATCGTATTAATCACAATCAATAAAAAAATAATCAGTTGAAACTGTTATTCGTATAAATCAGTTGAAACCAATACAAATTAATCGGGACGAGGCTTGTACTTGTAACTATAAATTGATAATTGATGTATAGGTTACCTACCTTATTATGTAATTGATTGAATCGAAAGAAAGTGTGTTTTGTAACGGTTTCATGAACATAATAATAATAATAATAAAGGACTTTATTCAGGGCGAGATTGAGACTAACAAGTCTCTTCTTACA
>KZ308228.1:1966319-1993144 GCA_000376725.2 Ladona fulva
ATTACCATCCAACCTAAAGGATAGCATATCTAGATTTAAAAATACATATATGATCCACTTCCTTACATATAAAAAACTATCCTCAATTCCCAAAACATGAAAGAACCTCAAGCGAAGTTAACACAACTATTTGCCATTTCAGATCTTTCAAAGCATTCAAGACACTGATCTTGGGACTTAAGCTAGATATTCTTGGGTCAACGATTTTAAGTTTTCTTCGTAGTTTATAGCCATTCACTGGAAATAAAATACGCCCTTTGTATACAAGAAATATTAGAAGTCGTAAAAGTAGAGTCAGATTCAGCTTCAACCTTATAGAGAAGATAACATCAAACGAAGGTATCGAAATTTTCAGGTCCAGCGGTTTGGGACCCACAACAGACGAGTTTGTCGTCTGAATTAAAATGAGAAGTGGGGGGCTGATTTTGGAAGAAGCTTGTCTTATTAAGAGAGGCTATCAAATTGAAAGCAGCACCCCAGATATCGCCCGCTTATCAACTGGGAATACCAATAAAAAGGCTTGAATAAAGCCGTTAAGACCTGTCGAATAGCAACTTCAACAGAATGGCCATAAAGTAATCTCAGCCCAAGACGAATAAAATTCCGACAGGCGAGAAAAAAATATTTTGAAAACTCGGCTACAACCCGTGATGCCGTATTGCGCTAGATTTAGCGCCTTGAAGATAGCCTAGCGCCTCCCTAACTACTAAAACGAGGCAAAGCAAAGTTAGCGCTTTAGAATAAATAGCATTTAAAAAGACACCAAGATTAATTTCTCAAAGAATCTTTCTGAATAATATGCCTTTAACTTTCATTTTTTAATTGGCATCTACAACACAGACTCTGACTATAATAACTGATAATGGAGTCCCTTGTGTCACAATCTTGTTCCGTGTTTTTCCCGTAATGTCCTTCGAAACAAGGAGTCTCGTATTTGCGTAAGTATAGTCACTGAATAAAAATACCATTATCATTCGTTGACGCGCTTTACTTTTAATTTAAACGTTCTTGGATACTTTATTAAACTCGGACTATATGCTTCAGTTCTCCTTTGCCTTTTTCCACTCTCTAACAACTTAGTATGTAATGTTTCATTAAGTAAGGAAAACAAAATCGTCCGTTTCTATCTTAACCTAGGAACCAGTCCATCATGGAGAGAGGTATTAAAACACAACTAAGCGTAAACGGATAACGTGTAAAAGTTTTGTTTTTATTCCTTACTCATCGTGTTAGTAAAATTTTCGAAATATTTTCTAAATGTATATATTCAAAGCCCTTCATTTTTACTTTGGCATATTTTGCTCTTATGAGGGCTTCCTTAAAGTAATTCGAATTTTGAAGACGGCAAAACTGGTTGGAGCGGCGATGGATCGAGAGGATGAAAGTCACCAAAAAACTGCACTTGATTTGCCTGTGGTCTACACTTATCGAATTAAATGATAAGGAAATCGTGAAAAGGGGGACGAGTTGACACGCTACATATATTTCGCTTGTCTTTTGGTACAGGAAAGTGTATCCTTCATTTGCTTTGTCCCAGACCTCTTTTTGGATATGAAAGCATTGAGGTATGAATGATGCTTGGTAATGGTAGCAGTCCGGCTCGTTGAGGAAGCCAAAGGCGAAGTATCTCACACCTCATCTTGCCTCATTCCCTCTCCAATACTTAAGGTAATGGTGAGAGGGAGGAGGAGTCTTCCGCTTGATGACTTTAAAGACAGACAAAATGAAAGTAGGATATTTTCAAATGACGAGAAAAGATAAATTGAGAGACGAAATAATTGAAACTCAACGTCTGTAAAGGAAGAAAAAACGAAGCTGAACTGAAAACGCTGAATCATTAGGCCCACGGGTATAGCATCGAACCGTAATATTTTTCGTTCCGGTTCAACGACAAAAACTAAATTTCGATTCTGCTCCAGTTTTGGTGTCGTCACTTCTGCAAGCGTCCAACCTGTTTGGACCGTTTATTATCGAACAGACTAATACACTATTACATTCTTGTTCAAATAGAAATGTTCAAATAGAGTAAATTACAATAAGTTTGCAATAAAAATCATTAATAGTTAGCTGCAAGTCGTAGTTACATGTTTGGTAAACCGTCCTCCAATACACTTAAGTGAAATTTGAATTGCTGTGAACCGAAAATCAGAACGAAATGAATAACACGAATGGTATCAAGTTATACTTGGTGGAATTTCACGATTAACGTACTTAATGACGAAAATCGTACAAATCCACAAAATTTATAGTAGACGTTTACCGGTTTCGGCGTGAGATCACGCCATCATCAGAACTGATCTCAGAACATCAGAGTTCTTATGATAGCGTAATCTCACGCCGAAATCGGTAAACGTCTACTATAAGTTATGTGGATTTGTACAAGTTTGGTCATAAAATAAATTGAAATGAATAACTGTTTTCCGTTTCGGTTCGGGTTCTAGGATTTTTTTGTTCGGATTCGGTTCTCATTCCGGCAAAAATGACGTTTTTTCCGGTTTCGGTATTCGGTTCCATGCTCTGCCTACCTCAGCTCACTAAATAGTTCGTTCAAGAAATTCTTCATTTTGGAAGAGAAGATTACATTTCCGCATTAGCTCAGAAAATTGTTTTCTTTTAACGCCCGAAATTACGTTTCTTTGCTAAAAGGGTATCCGTATAAATGTAAATAATTTACTTTCTACATTACGTTACGTCGAAAGAGCTGACGAATGCCTCTGCTTAAATGGTTTGGGTAAATAGACGTGTTCTCGAGTTTAATGAAACAATAATCTTAAATTACCGCTTCACTTACGCAGATTGGGCTGTAATGGGTCATGAAACCTTGGCAAACAATAAAATACGGACGGATATAAACTCTTCGCGAAATGAGACAAGGCAATGAGTGGGATGGAATTAAATGTAACAAACAGATTAAAATAAACGCCGTAAAGATCGCCCGAATCGCTTTGCGCCGTAAAAACATCAGCCGATAAAACTCTCGAACGTTTAAAATTCTCGCAGACGGCGGAGATTAATCGATAACTCGAGGCAAAAGAAACATCTGATGACCTTCAAACCGCCCCTTGGGGTCGAACCCATAACCCCATAAAATTCTTGGAATAACGAAACCAAAGGGGAAATAAAAGAAAATTCTACTAACGCAATAATGTCTTCATCTGTGAGCCGGGATCACGAGCACGGAATAAAAAAATGAGCGAGGAAAGCGCAAGGTCGTGGAATGAAAGCGGCGAAAATCGAGCTAAAGTAAATTGGGCGAACGACGGAGAAAAAGGCCTTTTTTATTGGTACGGGAAAGGCTGTATTTGGCGAACGATAGAAAGAGCCTGGAGAATAAAACGGAGACAGCTGAGTTCGAAAATGAAAACAAAAGAGATACCGCTGCGGAAACGTTTTCTTCTTCCATTTGTTCTCGCGCACCTGGAATTTTCGGAATTTCCGACCTTGAAATAGCGCGGCGCGAAATCCGCTATAAAAAACCGAGTGTTTAACTCTGCATCATGAATTCCCTGATGGACGTTATTAAAATATTTAATAATGCTTTCCGATTCGTGAGATTGGAAACGCCACCGTTGGGCCATCAAATTTGTGGCGCCCTTACACGCCACCTTGAAGGAATTTTCGTAAATAAAATATGAGACAAACAGCTTTGAGTGTAATTGCTCTTTTAAATTAATGGAGCGTCATTTTGCGGCTATCAATACTAAAAAATCCATCAAAAAACATTTGCAATGGGTACTTTTAAACAGAAAAAATACATCGATATCTACTTAGGAACTATAAATAGATATTGACTTTGTTTAATAGTTTTGTCCAGCCCAGTGTTTCCCAAACTTTTTTACGCTACCGGCCCTTTGAATTCATCACCACCCTCCCAAACCTCAGCTATGAAAATTAGCATCTGTATGGCCAAAGCTACAGAATAATAAGAAGAAAAATAAACACTGCATTGATAAAATATCCACCAAATTACTATAAGGCAGTTTCCTGATGTTGAATTGATTCTATAAATCCAGTAAAACTCAATTGGTGAAGGAAGATGATTGGCAATGGAATAAAATTCTTTTTCCTCAAACGCCCCCCCCCCCCCCCCTGGATGAGACCAGCGCCTCTAGGGGGGCGGTATCGCCCTCTTTGGAATTCACTGGTATAGCCTACAACTTCGAGGATTATTAGTTTGAATGAAGGCGGGTAGAAAGCTTATCATGGCAAGGATTGCGAACCTTTTGTCAAAAGAGTGTCATATACAATAAAACAGTTGAGTGTTAATGCCATACCATAGCGTGAGTTGCTGACATAATTTACGTCCTACAGTCAATGATGAGCTTAAGATTTTGTTATTCACGTTAAATGTTATTAACCATCGAAACCCACATATATTTGCTTCGGAGCTTATATGTTTTAATTTAAGTGTATACAGCAAAGATGATCCCAAGTTACGAAAGTCAATAAAAATACTCTCGCGTTGTACTTTGAGTACTGGTGCCACAAATTCGCTACCCCGAGCTATGGGAATAGAAGTTTTCTATTCTTCATGAATCGAAAAGAACAGTTTACCTTTGCAAAAATATCTATCTCTTATGACCTCTCACATTTCTTTTGACGACGCTGCCACCTGGTCAGAAGGGCAAATTGCAGTGTAAATTTAAATAAATAAATAAACAAAAAGGCCATGAGCATTGGAGACACTGGTATCATGACTTGGTAAATTGGTCTTACCGATGGAACGATTCATTTTTAGAGCAGATTTCAGATTCATAATCTGTAAGAGATTTTCGGAACATTTTTAACTAATTTTCCGATTCCCAAAACGATTCCATATAATCTGTTTAAAATTCAATCTTCGAATTCGAATGATGATCAGATAAACACTCTCTGAATTTAACTATCGGTAAAAGAAAAATCTATAGATGTTAATGACTCTTTAAGATGACATTTAATACGAATTTATGTTACTTATTCCATTACTATATTCTTATTTTTTGTACAAAAGTAGAATCTCTGAATTTCTCTTTAATTCTGGAATTTGCAATCAAGACTGTCAGCTACAGTTCTGTATCTATCTATTCCCCCTCTTTTTTTTAAAGAGGAACGATTATTTAGCAACATTTTCCAAAAGCAAATCGGCTTAAAGGTAAAACTGGAGAGATAGAAACGTTTATAAATAATAATTCACGAATTTCAGGACTTAAAAATGCACAGATAGATACTTATGTGATTTAAGTAAAAAAAATTGTTTTTTCGCTCCCTTTATTAACTATACCCCATTTTTCGTAGAAAATACATCCTACACTATATACGTACCCTTAAATGCTTTTGAAATTATTATTCTATTAAATGTTTGATTGATAAATATACTTAGTAAATTAAATATTTGTTAATAAAATGTTGGTACCGTCCCACCACTACTTCACATTTAATGTAAAGGAGGAATTGTGCTAAACGTCAGTTTAACGTGAAATAAAAATGTCATTATGCACCAAAATCGAATATTATAGGCAACTCTCCACCTCAAGACGTAATGACAAAACCAATAGCGACAAAAGTGCCGAAATCTCATATGGCAACAGGTAGAGAAGCAAAAGAGTCAAAAGGATGATTGCGAATAGAGGAGACGTAGAGGACACTCCACACATATCCCTTTTACCTTAAAGGTGGTGCAGAGTCCAAATGGAGACCAAGAAGCCGTACATCACTTTTTTGCTGATCATCCACGTCTGGAAGGCACAAGTCCATTCTATTTAACCACAGGTCGAGAGAGAAAGTTTTTCTTGTTTCATTCAAGGCATCTAAGCCTCGCGAGCCCCCTGATGGAAATCGCTAAAAACAGAAAGGAAGATAAGGGACGCGTAAAAAATTACATCTTCCGTGACTGAGAAAATAACGTGGTTCGATTGAGACGAGAGTAGGTGGCGACCTCGGAGCAAAAATAAAACTGCAGCCGACTCTCGCTCCAGAATAAGTGGAAGTAATGCACGCTAGCTAAGTATTCTCGGAACTTCCATTCATTTCGCTGGATTACGATATACGCTGCGCTAAGCAATAAATAAGCAGATAAGCAATCGGAGGGAAGCGTTTCATGGGTTAAAGCGGAAAAATTACTTCTTCCGAAGCAAATGAAACTGGAGAGCTGATAAATCTCCGCGTTTAAATAATGTCACCTCCATATTTTGTACGAGTCTTTATCAGACTTAGTGAGGTAAATCTTCAGCAGCGACGAAGTGAATGACGTAACGAACCTATAGCACGCAAACAATAGGTGAGGACTTTTACGTCATACAGTTCCGTCTATGACTTTTTAAAAGATAGAGTGCTCTCAAGTCTATTCAAAAGCCCGTTCGTTATTCGCTTACTGGTGGAGAAATGACAGTTTTGAGATTTCAACATCCCATTCAGTTTCATAAAATGAGCATCGATTTGACAAAGAAATGGAAAGGGAATGCCGCATTCACTACCGTAAAACGTCATACCTGAGTGGTATTGCCGTGGCGTGTCGTTTGTAGTGGTGGGACGAAAGAAATAAACTAAAAAACATGAATGCAATTATATTTCTCATAATTCCAACCGATTCTGTTAAAAAGGGGCCTTTTTGGATTCCTCTTAATACTTCTTTCACATTGTAATCTATTATGATACATAGTAACCTTCCTCTATGGAGATATTTGGACACTTGTTAAAATTTAAAAAAAAATTAGTCCAACTTCTACACTTTCTCAGAATTTTTTTTATTTCCTTTCTTTGGGTCACTATCGGTGCGTTATCTTGTAGCACTCGTCGAGTTCTGTCAAAGAACAACCAACTCGCACTATAGGAATACTAATTTTTCTTCGGCGACCCGTTGATATTCCACTTCGGAAAAGGCGACAATGTTATGACATTGACGTCAAGCGCTCAAGCTCTTTGTTGCGTAACTATCTTATATCTTAACTGTATTAAATCATGAATTGCTTATTCGTATATGCTTTATAGTTTTAAAGCTACTAAGATTAGTTCGGCATGGAAAAATTAGTAACATCGTCATTCGCATGGTCGTAGAAGCAGTTTTTTAAAAGTCCCCTGAGGTCATCTCGCAGATATGGACCTCCACCAGATATCGAACCCGGGAACGCTTTCAAAGGGGAAAGAGCCACCCACTTGGCTATCCAGGAGCTATTTTCTCATAGACACCATACTGGACCCGTGATGTAGGACATTTTCCGTTAATAAATGATCGATGGTAAAAGATGTAAATTTAGAATCCCTTACCATCAAAGGCAAGACTAGAAAAAAAAAGATTAGAAAAAATTCCAAATAAGATAAATATTTCCATATATTAGGTTCGTATTTCCGTGTACAATAATATTTAAATAAGAACGAAAGATAATTAAAAAAGGAAAAATTGGAAAATGAACCGGGAACACCTAGAAGCTAAGTAGACAATAAATTACTGAAAGGAATGCAGGAGGATATTATAGAAAAAGTCCTTCATTCATTCAGAGGCAGGCCATAGCTAACAAGAAGAGTTAGAAATTCCGAAGGAAAGAGACTATATGAAGGGAATAGAATGATTTAAAGAGCAACAATTCCTTTGATAACTCTGAATGATGATAGAGGCATTAATGATAACTGACCGATAAATCACTGAAGTTGGAGATTTCATATCTTCAATGAAGATCGTTGGTCTCAAGACCGCAATCCTTTACTTGGTCATTAGAGATGGAAGATATTTCTCATTTACATTCTTAATTGATCGTTGATTACTGCCTTTCATTCACAACTATTAGCTCATTACCACTTTTGCAAACTGCATGATTTTCCAAAAGAGTAGCGGGAAATGCGAGTTTCAAGCATTGCGAAGAGAAAGGAAAGACATTGGAACACGGTCAATAATGAATTAGAGGTTTAGAGACTTGAGTTTTGCACAATTGGGGATTCTGTAGCCTTTCCGAGCGTTCGATGCGGCCTTACAGTCTTTTTCTGAGACAAATGCACTCATCTAAACATCTTTGTCAGCCTACCTCGCAGATTAATTGCAGTAAAGATAAAAAGTATAATATTTTACATAGACTTACTCGGCGACTTCATGAATTTTCCACCGTATAATTCTAATGCTAGGAAGTTTGAATTTAAGTAACTAGAGTGCAGCCCGATGACTGCATAAACGAATACGTCCTATCATTTCCAACTGAGGCTAATTGTTACGTGCGACCCTTCGATGAAAAAAAGGTTCCGCATTCTTTCACTAGAGTTTATTTGTGCGGAAAATTCCATCCGCCAAATCGATGGAAAATTCCTATTTTGCGCGCATACTACTGTTGAAGAGGGAAGCAACTAAGCGGAAATTGCGTAAAAGCTTCCGTGAGACTTTTGTCTGAATGAAGAACGGTTAAGAAACGAGAACAGGAATTGAACTTCGCTAATGAGATTAATTCCCTCCGAAGAAAGAGAAAAGCTATTCATCGTAAACTATCACCAATATAATGGTTTCCACCGCAGGTGTGCCAAACCCCCCATGAAAACCGAGCCAACAATATACGAAGGCATGTGAGTGTCTCTCGCAAAATGTCATACAAACACCGCTGGAGATTCGTATGGTATACACGTTAAAATAAATTAGCTCCTATTTTCGTTAGATTTTGGAAGGAAGAATTCCTGCCCTTGGATTATAAGCAATGCAGTGTTTACTTCATGGCTCTAAACCCCCCATGGCAAATCCTGACCCCTGGTCTTCACAGTTTAAACATCCGAGGAAATCGTGTTTAAAAATAGGTTGAGCAATACATCGATGTACCTCGAAATAAAGGCTAATGGAGTGAATTGAAAAAGGGAATAAATTAAATTAACCGTAATTGCAAACAGCAATTTCATGCGAGCGGAATGAAGTGATATAAACAGAAACTACAAAAAACTGACCATAAATTTAAACGCAGGGAACTACTAAACTTTGGTTCTGAAAGTACTAAATTCTACCATTTCGTGAATGAAAGCGTGAATAAAACATAGAAAAACAAGATTAACGATAACGATCGAAACGATACCGGGATAGAAACGTCTTTCTTGTTTTTCTGCATTGAACCTTTCTAACACGGCTACCGGGTCGTTAAACTATGGGCAAACCGGGGAACTGCCATGGGATCCTGAGTGACCGTAGGCAATAAAAAGTATTAGGGGACAGCCTACCTTTAAAAAGGTCACATGGACGAAAGTGCAGAAAAGTTGGACGCAGGAACCCTTATCGGCAGGGTCATTAGCCGCTGTGAAAGGGTCAAAAAGTGGTTGGGGCATATTTTGGAAAAATTCGTCAAACATCTCGGGATAATTTCGGCGCCTGCCAAAGTAACGGCCCTGGGCACAGGGCACCCCATAGGCGACCAAAAACCCGGAATAAACTGCGGAAAATATTTTTAAAATGGAAAGCCGGAGTGCAACGTCAAGAGTGGTTTCGGAGTGCATATAGGAGTCGTTCTCATTCGTTGGGCAAAAGTAAAATATTTTAATCCTTTTTCCGACTCTTCTTGACAAAGGATGAGGACATCGGTGGGTCTGCAGGGTGACCCCTTGGTGACTCACACGGAGAACACCAAAGGTGCGTTGCACGGATTCGCTTGAGACGTTCAAGGAATGTCCTTTGCTTTAAAATTAAAGACAGGTGACTGTCGTTTGATACCTAAAACCCTTGTCTATGAAAAATTTGCAACGGGGAATCGGAGTTAGGTAACCACGCATCACGTTTTGTTTTCGCGGTTTTTTTTTTGCCCCCTTCTCTGTGGCAGTTTTCCAGCATAGTGGGGTCTTTTTCAACCCAAAGTCGAGTAGATTTTCCCACACAAACCCAAATAGATTTATATTTTTTTGCATTTTCTCGTTTAACTTTAAATATTAAATTAAGTTATGTATTGACAATTGAGACTAGGTGGAAGAGGCAAACTTGGCTTAGCTACGCCTTAGTAAAGTTTATTCATTCATTAATTTATTACCCATTAATTTCGCCAATAACTTTCATCTGGAAAGTTAAAAATTAATGGCGAAAAAATAAATTATAAATAAAAAATGGGAGAAAATATTTTCTATCATGGAAAATTTCACCAACTGCAGGGTTATTCGCGTGCATTGGGTGGTTGCCGAACTCCGATTTACGGATGCAAATATTTTACAAACAAATGGTCATTGGTGTCAAAAGACAGTCATTTGTATTTAATTTTAGAGCAAGGGACATCCCCTGAAAGTCTCACGCGAATCTGTGTTACCTATCTTAGGTGTTCCCCTTTTCAGCTGAACTAGCAATTTGTCTACGAAACTCCTTTGTCGTGAAATCGATTTCGATAACAGAAAATCGAGTAACAAGATGTAGGGATGAAAGAAATTCGTCAGTAGCAATCCTTTCCGGAAAGAGACATCTTCGCGAATCCATTTCATAAAGACTAGTAACTGCGATTGGTAGCTATTTTCAGCTCTCTTCACTGATAACAAGAGGGTGGAGAATGTAATACTCTCCCAGACACGACTGATTCGCGCAAGGAGATAGCTCGTAAACATGCAAATGCGAATAAAAATGGAAAATCGAACGACTAGAGCAGATTCTTCGCAACTGCAAGCACATTTGCACATCGAATAGTTCGCAGTTCTCTTTAAAGAGAACTTATTTTCATTCGCCAGCACTTTCTCTTGGAAAGCGATATTCTTTAACGATGATTTCAGCACCCTTGAAAGACGCGTTCACGGAGCATCGAACGAATCCACTTCCCCTGAGAAGGCCCCGTAAACTTATACGACGAGCCCGAGACAAAACGAGTGATAAATATTTTTTCGGAGCTACTTCGTTAGGATCTTGCGCGTTGAATAAGATGTCTCCTAACCCTGTTCTATTAGAAGGTCACGGATCGAAGACAATGGAAAGTCTCGGTGCTTAATCAAAAAGTTAACGGGATAGTTACCACAACCAGAGTGATGCTGCGATAAGGTCCAATTGAAGTTTTCTTTTGGAGTTCAAGACTTGAGGCATAAAATGCGGAAAAAGGACAAATACGACCGCCTTAAAGATCCGAAAATAACCTTGAGTCTAGTAACAGCGCTCTTCAAATCTGCTCTAAAACTTGAGGATAGAGCCCGTTAAAAAGAGAGGCGACGAAAGTTTAGAAGAGAACTGTTTTTCGTTTGCGAGCAGAATGAAGCTGTTGAGAGGATCCGAGATCGACCATGTCTAATAAGATCGCCTAAGACATCAAAAGAAGATAACAACTACTAATGTCATCGTAAAATTAATTCGAAAGTTTTGCACCTAATTATGATAAAACCAACGAAGTAATCAGTTACAAACTTTCAACCGATCTCTCCTCATCTGCAAAGTTGTTCTGACCGTACCATACCACAATTACGCTACTTAACAGTATGAAGCTAATACTTTTCCATTAACCGTTACCAGTGCCATTTACAACTATCCCTAGATACTAGTAGATTATTTATTTCGAATTGTCATATTATTACATTCACCTAATTCGACTAGTAATTTCGATTAGATATTGAAAAGCCACAGAAAGTATTTCATTTTGCTGAACTATGAGGAGGAAACGAGAAAAACGAGAAGTTCCTAATTTTATCGAATGTAACCCTGAAAGGGCTTGCTCTGGGGTGGTTGAATAAACTGGAAGGGGCTTTCTGCCGCCCTCAATTGTGCGCCTTGAGGTGACAGTCTCATTTGCTTGATGTCTGAGTTAATCCCAAATCGTGTATTTACAGTAATTTACAAAAATTTTGCTCGTTTAAATAAAAAAAAGTCCTAGAAACGTCTTTCTTGTTTTTCTGCATTGAACCTTTCTAACACGGCTACCGGGTCGTTAAACTATGGGCAAACCGGGGGACTGCCATGGGATCCTGAGTGACCGTAGGCAATAAAAAGTATTAGGGGACAGCCTACCTTTAAAAAGGTCACATGGACGAAAGTGCAGAAAAGTTGGACGCAGGAACCCTTATCGGCAGGGTCATTAGCCGCTGTGAAAGGGTCAAAAAGTAGTTGGGGCATATTTTGGAAAAATTCGTCAAACATCTCGGGATAATTTCGGCGCCTGCCAAAGTAACGGCCCTGGGCACAGGGCACCCCATAGGCGACCAAAAACCCGGAATAAACTGCGGAAAATATTTTTAAAATGGAAAGCCGGAGTGCAACGTCAAGAGTGGTTTCGGAGTGCATATAGGAGTCGTTCTCATTCGTTGGGCAAAAGTAAAATATTTTAATCCTTTTTCCGACTCTTCTTGACAAAGGATGAGGACATCGGTNTTAGGTGGAAGAAAGGCCCGTATAAGCCTAACCTCGCCAATAAAGGGTCCATCTATCTATCTACACGCGTCGTGGATCACGGGATAAAATATTTTATACTAATAAATTAGACACTCTAACCACATATGAGTATCTAATAAAATCTAAAATAAAAATTACAATTTATTAGTAACATCAAAATACTAACATCATAGCAAAATATCATTCAGTACGACTAAGTGATCCGGCTGTAATCGGTAAAAGAAAATCCAACCTAATTTACACAAGGAAAGTGACCGAAAGTACAAAATCTTACGATCTGAATTAAATAAAAATGGAATATATGGAATAATGATGGGAAGGATTGGTACGTCCTATCAGAAATGTAGTTATGCACAAAGAATAGCGAACTATTAAGTATACTGAAGAAATCACAGATGCCACTTTTCGCAAGATGAGGTTCTCCCTCCATTTCTAGAGAGAATAAATTGAAGAAGTGTTTTTATTTTTCTTTCGATATAGGACAGAGAAAGATCTGTCTTTAATTTACTGTTGTCTTATTATTTTAATGGCTGCGATTATCCCAGAGCTCCTGGTGTATAATTAATACTGTACAATTACATTTATTTAGGCAACTTCGTTCACATTAATTGTGTTACATTTAGCTAAAAGCACTCCACTCACAACGTTCCTTAGGGCTTCTCCAAAAACTAAGGGTGAACTACCTCACCGATCCTAGTAAGCCTCATCCCTCTCCTAAGCTTTCAGTAGCTAAAGATGGATGGGATAAATTAATGTTTCTTTTTCCTGGTGTTCTCACAAATATTCATTCACTGGACTAAAACAGGGCGGAAGGAAAAGTAACAATAGACAAACACGTACCACCAGAAAAATCGGATTAGCCGGGTCTCGAACCCGGAACCATAGCGCTAACACGCTAAAAACTCCACCACCGCGCCCTGATAAAGATCCTACCAGTCTTCGTGATGATGACTTTACAGACAGACAAGATGAAAAGCTCAAGAAAAAACCGTATACACCTCCAAGCCATCTTCTTTCGTATTTTTACACAGAACTTTGCAATAAAACTACTCTTCCCTGTAGACAGCAGTACTGCTGGAGCTGGCTCATGTTATCCCACCTGGCAAATCTGACACATTATCCATTACTCGTTAGACTCCCTAGAGTGGTTGGAAGCTCACGATCCATTTTCACTGGAACATCGCATTTTTTTACCTCATCTCTCACGATCGCCTCGCATCTTCCATCCTGAGAGTCACTCCCATGTATCCAACTCCTTCTCGTCTCCGAAAAACCCACTCATCCGTCGCAAAAATATTTCTGCTCATCCCGAAAGAAGCCAAGATAAAAACATATCGATCCCAACGGCGGAATTCAGACCATCGATCCATCGATCTAAGGAGTCCCCGCAGACTTTACTCCGCACACACCAGAAGTGCAGTTATAAAAAAAAGAAGAGCGAAAAAACAACGATATACCCCGAGGGGTACATTTTCCCACGCGAAAACAATACGTCCTCCAGTTTTTTTTCCAAGCATTGCCCAGGGACCCACATATGCGGCAGCGTTACTCCAAAACCGCACTAGCCGATAGATATAACGAAAAAATAAAGAGCCGCGTTTTTTTTAAGTCGGGAAGACGACCATTGAAAAATGTATGCGGAGTACGCAAGCTTACCACAGAGAAGTTGGGAAAGAGGATGGTTTGAAAAGAGGAGGATCGAGTGAGACGCGGGTAAGGGGACGGGAGAACCGCGCAACAGAATTCCCCGAACGGCATTCAAAAAGGGTTTCGGAAAAGCTTCGCAAAAGACGTCACGAATGCATTGTCCCGGAGTGAGGAAGAAACCAGGTCATCAGTCGGAAAAAGTAGACGGGGATGAGGGGGGGTTCCAGACGGAGTCAACTTGGCACCCTTCCCCCCGTTTCTCCTTATGCACCCTTTCTAGGCGATGAAGGGGTGTGGCAACAGAGAGTGGTTAAAATGATAAAGAAAGGGTAAATTGAGACTAATAGGCCCGGTTAGGGAGTGTCATGAAGATAGGGAACTACGCAGAGGCACCCTAGATGCACGAAAGAGTTGAGTTCTACCTCGTTAATGGATGAACCGTATACCGGTATACGGTTAATCCGTTAACGCACCACTCGTAATGTCTTATATACGATATACCGTATATAAGACATTACGAGTGGTGAAGTACAGTTGTACGATAACCGGAAAACTCTTTTGAACATATGATATTTCGAAACATTACTCCGAGTGCCAAGTAGACTAAATTATTGGTGATAATATTCGATTTCCCGAAATATGACCTTTATGTATAATATAATGAATCGGAGGATTCTACATAAACCTTCTGCTAAAGGCCGTGGTCAATTTTACAATTATGTAATACACTCGCGAACACGTTAGATTCGAAATTGAAATAAAACAAAAACGTATTTTTCTTCAGCAACATCAACCATACTCTCAACTGAACTAAAGCACGAAGGGTATAATTAAAGCAATTAGAAACAATACAAACTATTACTATATACTATACTATAACAATACAAACTATTACTATAGAGAGAAACAATTCCAACGTTTTTCAGTCAAATAGTGCTCTAAAAATTATTTACGATGGCTTTACCAGGTTCCCTCGAGTCTATGCTATGGCATCTCATGCGTCCTTAGTAAATTACAGTTTGGGATTCAGAATGTCTACAGATAGAAACTACAAGGTAACTTTCTGTCACATTTTTCTGACAGACTCACAAGGAAACTGGGAAAATAACGAAGGAAAGTTTCCTTTTCCGTTACGGATTTCCACAAAACAAATTTATTTATTGTGAATCAGAAACGTAACATTACTTTAAAGCCTTCACGTAGTTCATTCCGCCCTTTGTCCGCTCAGTTTACCAAAGGATATAGTCCAACTTCCCTTTCAACAGGTTCATGTATATTCTACGAGAATGACACGAAACCGGTCGTGTCTCTTTTATACTGTGGAATTGTACAAGTTTGTCAATTTTATTGTGATTTTAACAATAAATTTACGTTATTATGGAGTTCCACCAAGTATCATTTAGCAACTTTGATTTCAATCTTCATTTGCTAAGAATTTCTTTTACACTCTACTCTTTCTTATTGTTTCTAATTGATCGTTTCATTAACACCAACATACGAAGTTAGGTGGAAGAAAGGCCCGTATAAGCCTAACCTCGCCAATAAAGGGTCCATCTATCTATCTACACGCGTCGTGGATCACGGGATAAAATATTTTGGAACGGAATCAAGCATTCAGACGGTCACGAAGAATCCTCTTTATGCGAAACATTGAAAAATAACGGTATATCTTGGTACATGATCTTAACTTCATCTACTCGCTAAATCCCACTCCGGAGGATAGGAAAGAGAGAGGAAAGGGAGAGAATAAGCACGAGTGGCGGACGTTGTCGCGGCAACCATAAATCACGCGACAATGGTCCACGGGAGATACGCGAGTGACGAGGGTTAGTCCAGTCGGAATGGTGAAGAGGGCTCCCGGAAGAAGAATAGAAAGGATGATGGAAGAAGGGCTCTCCGAGAGAAAAGGAAAAATGCAGATGCAAAAGAGAGGATCGAGTGAAATCGATGTGATATTGCGCGTCAAAATTCACACCTCGTCGTCCAGAAATGGAAGAATGGCGAGTGGAGGACGCCCGTATTCCGGAGATATGAAAAATGCGGCGGAATTTTATTTATTCTTTTGAACCTTCGGTGACCTCTCAATGCGATCGTTTCCGCTTGAAGGAGGCCAATAGGGGCTTTAAGCACCATCGCAGAAAGAAGGAACGATAAAAATGTCCACGCTAGAGGAGTGCTGGAAAAATTGCATTATAACGTGGAGCGATACGAAGTCTAACGCGTAGGATTCGGTAACTCCACGGTGATAAGATAGATTAAGGGATTTATCGGAAAATGGAAATGTTTCTAAGAGAATTCATGAAGAAGATCCAATTGCAAACTGGTTCTAAGGATGGGAAAAAGGAACTGCAATCGCAAAAGAGGACAGAAATAGACTCAGAAGAAGCTAAGCCTTAAGTCCGAGACGAGGAACCGCGGCTTTAGACCGCAAGCGCCTTTTTCCTGCGTTCAATTAGGTCTTTCTTCACCTCTTTAAACATACGAGGCGGTACATTTAAAATCACTACACTTCTTTTAAGAAATTCGAGGAAAATCTGTATCACGATATTACCAAGCTTATGCTATACTAGATTTGCATTCTTGAATTTTGCACCGTTGGATTGCCTGGAACGAATAGTTAAGTGATGGAAGTAACTGACTCAAATGAAATGAAAATCAATCAATGAAAGCATTTGGTGGATTAAGTACTTTTCGAAGCTGCGTTTCGGAAATGAGCTGGGATGAGAACAGCGACATTTTATTATAAAGAATCATACTTAGATCTCAGTTTTCTAATAAATGTATTTGCGTTAGAATCTGACTTCACATTCTAATATATATTTTAGGCACATCTGATACATCTGGCAGCCCTTGACCAAGATTTAGGATATCAATTCACCTCTTAAACTTTTCCCAAGTACCCGGTCATATATAGATCACACCCCTTTAAATCAAACCCTATAGTCCACGTTATGGGGAACGTTAACAGAGAAAAGCTGTAGGAATGTAGTGCAGAGAGGGTTAGGAATATCTCGGACCGCATTTCAGCCCTGGGCACAACAGTAACCCCCTGAACTCCAACAGTGTCATCGGATAGCTTATCTCCCGCATAACAGAAACTAATGAATGTGAGCTACAAAATCAACCTCGGAAACAGGAAAAAAAAAATAAAAAAAAAAGCTAAGGAAATGAGAGATCATAATTTGGAAGCATAATACAAAACAGGTGGGCAACATACCAGCTGGAAACTACCATCAGAAAGTAAATTTAATATAACCTTAGAAAGTAATGCGCAAATTGTAGATATTTGTGCCATTATTGACCCTTCAATTGCAGGGCATCTAACCGGAACCGAAACGTAAATCGAAACCGAAAAATATACCGTTATTTTTCCGAAGTGAAAACCGAACAGAATTTAAAATCTATCGATCAGAACCGAAACCGAAAAAAGTTCCTTTTCCCCTTCCGATTTTCGTTCACATATTCATCGGTAGTTATATTTGAAAAACATAACCAACGGTGACTTGAAATTCACTTATTAACATCGAGTAAGTGATGTGAAAAATATAGACACGACTGAGACCGGAACCCAGGTCTTCCACTTTTCGGGAAGGTATCCTAATTCTTAGATTATTCTATTCTTGGGTTCGATTCCCAGTCATGTCGCTATTTTTCACTCCTGTTATTCTTTGGGATTCAGCCGCACGAATCTTCCGAACATTTTATTCCCAAATCCTTCACTTCTTAACATTTAGATTTTACCCAATAAACATATTCTTTGAATATATCCTCCATATTAATCTTTTATCATCAATTCAATGAAAAGAAATTCTGTACAACGGCCACGTATAATATAAGCATAAACATCTTACCCGGTTCGACGGTCGTTTTCGGAGAGAAACCGGAGACAAACCCAAATTTGGCGTTTATATTGAATCGGAGAGTAAAGAGGAACGTATATAATAACGGCTCTAAACCCTGCTCAGGAGGTACAAGATTGCAGGAAGTTCCGCGCTGACTATAAGGTGAAAGACTCGGTCCATGAATGTTCACGAAAAATATCCGAAAATGTTCTCAGGGGTAACGCGGGCATTAACGCTGAAGGAACCATCCGCATGCGAAACTACCAGAACGCACGTGTTGACTTCAGGCTGCATTTATGACAAATGAGATAAGAAAATTACTCAGATATCGGTATTCTTCGAAACGAAATAAATGTCCTCAGGTTTCCCCCTCTGCAGTTGGACGTACGTAATCGTGAGCGAGAAGGAAATAGATGAGTGAATTGCAGAGAATGAGTCAGAGCACAATAAATGACTGGATGTCTTGACAGGATGTGAGACGATAAATTAAATAAGTAGCATCCTTTTCGACTTTCGGCCGCATTCAGCCAAATTTAAACATCTCCCGACCATTCAACAAGTAAGAGAAATGAAAACGGGAGCGAGAATGAGAAAAAAGACTGCGAAATCCTCCGCAGGATCGCGAGGTGGAGACGGATGAAAAACCGCAAACATTCGAGCTGTCCTATTGAATTTCATCCCGAATCATAAACAAGAGCGCCGTGGAAGGCGCTTACGACTCGAAAGAATTCCATTCCGAGAGAGAGAGGGAGGAAATTCCTTTGGAAACAGCAATTTTCCAAACTGTCCCTCAACTCGGAGCGTCAGACAATCCATCTTGGAGAAGTTTTTCAGCGGCGGAAAAAAAATGAAGACACCGCGACGGAAAGAAGCTTTTGACCGATAAGGGAAGTTGGCGAAGGTGGTGCAGGAACGGAGACTAGGGAAAGGTGAAAGAGATAAAAATGAGGAAAATCCCGGTGTTGCGGGTTGGCCGACATAAGGGGAGTCGTTATTTTGACCGATTAAGGTTAATAAAATGAGAAAACAGATACCGCCGGGCGGCACGGATGTGAATGCAGCCATGGTTCTTGAAAGGATGATTGGTGGGAGGAAGGAATGTTTTCCTCCGATATGTAAAGAAGGAGGGAATTATTTATGAACGGAAACACATTTTTATCTCTGCACGGATGAGAAAGGGTATCGCAAAGTGGCATTGAATTATTCATCGTTCTTTTGGGAAGGAAATGACTTTTAATCCGGTGTATTGCGAAACAAGTTGGCTGGCTTCACAGATACTCCCGGTTAACTTCTCATTGAATACTTTCGCAGCATATCTCTATTAAGGTATCACTTTGGATAACATACTAAGAAAAACATGAGATTAACAACATTTCACAGGCTGTTTAGAATTTCGATATGAAAGTCAGGTTTTTGCACTTTTATCCTCAACAGACTTCGCAAAATTTTGTTCCAAGGATTGCCAAGGAATGAATTTAGCAGTAGGGTAGAGAAAGTAATCTTTCCGATAAAGGACAGCTTCAAGATTGTTTACTGAAGCGCTTAGCCTAGATTTTCTTTTTCCGAAATACGCGGTATACAAAGTATCAGAAGAAGCAAAGTAAGAACCAGAATAAACCAAGCATAATTAGCTGTCTGCAGAAATATTAAGCCTTTGTCTCGTAAGTACATCTACATCTACATTAATACCCTGCAAGCCGCCTTTCGGCGTGTGGCGTAGGTAATCCCCATGTCCCGGTGCAACAGTTTTAAGAAAAAAAAGGCTTAATAAAACCTACGTCTTGAGCGTGGCTTTATATGGGTGTGAAAAATGGAATTTTGAGAAGAATGGAAAAAGAGACTGAGCTCTGAGGTGGTGTTACAGGGGTAGGTGGAGAATTGGGTGGGCATATAGTGACGATTGATGAAGATTTTCAACGAGCAAAGGAAAGACACAGTCTAGAGAAAACCATAGTTCAGAATAAGAGTAAACTTTTTGAAGACCTTCTGAGACTCGAGGGGTTTCTGAAATTAATTATAAAAGAAACGGTGAGAGGGAAGAGAAAAGAGGAAAACCACATCTACGGTATCTGAAACATATAACAGAGATTTTGACGGTATGCAGGTCTGACTCGTGTGCACGTATATTTTTGGTGGTTTCACGCCGCCCATACTCGTAAGACGAAAGCTTACGGTGTACGCCACGCTAAACCTCTAATAAAAGACATAGGATGAAGGAGCATGAAGATGATGAGCGACGCTGGACGAGAGGAGTGGGGAGTTGCTGCCAAACAATCCACGGATTGAAAACTGAGGAAAAATCCGTGAAGGTATCACACATACTGCTTTCACAAGTCACTGCAACATATCAGAGAAAACTAACGCCTTAAATAAACTTCTTCCCGATAACATCCATCTATTTCAGTTCAAGCGCTTCATGTGTCGTAAATAACGTCACCATCTGCTCGGGAAAAGAGATTCCTTAGAGAAGCGATAAGAGGAGCAGGAAACAATAACTAATCACAGCGACGGAAACATCGGTTACCGAGGCGCAAGACTTCAGAAATGTGAGGGAGGACATTGGCCTGAGAGGCGTTGGAAGGAGATGAAGAGCTTCCACCAGCTACTTTCGGAACCGCGATGAGTACCTGAGAACCCGAGGGACTGTTTTCCAGAAGCCCAGACTTTTTCACACCTCCCTTAGGACAGAACGTTGGACGGAAGCCGGGCCGAGATGAAAAAAGAGGAGAGGAACAAAACACACGCGACTTCCGCCATCCAAAACTTCCATCATAACTCACACGCTCGGAGTTGACTCACCGAAAGACTCTATGACCCGAATGGCATGTGCGAATGAATGACCCTCGCCGTAGCTTGGACTCGAAGTTCAAGTTTCGAATACCATAATACTAAGTATCATTTTTTCGGCTACTCAACTGCTAGGGATTTGGCTAAGTATCGAGATTCTAAAATAGAGTTGCTTAATGTTTAAAGAATAATTTATTCTCACATAGTGTGGTGAATATGAGCTTGAGAAGCGATAGGCATATGCCCTAAAAAGCTTGCTTCTCTTATCTCTTTCATTTTTGAATTCATTTTGTTTGTCAAAACTTTCATTTTGGTTGCATTTCTTTGGACATTTAACGGTTGACAAGATTCGTTACTAATATCAAAACAAGAGAAACTAGATAAACTAATTTTCCACCCTCTGCATCACTGTTGGACTGGTCAATTAGTACTATTAGTTCAGTACTACTGAGATATAATCAATATGATCTGACCGTGGTAGAACGCAATTTAAATAAATGAGACAGCGAACTTCGTATTTCCCACAATTTGTTTACGAGTGGTTTCGGTATACAGCCAACGTCGGGTACATTCAGCAGAAAAATAGTGTGGAAAATGTGAAGTTCGTCGTCACATTTATTTAGTAATACAAGGGATGGAAAATTTGTTTCTGAAATACGTATGCATGTAGTGCTCCTGGATACTATGCGTTTACCCTCAATTTCAGATATAGCAGAGCGACAGGGCATCGAACCGTGATATTTTCGTTCTGGTTTTCGCTTCGGTTAAACGGAAAAAGAATAAATTTCGGTTTAGCTCCGGTTCGCTCCTCCTTCCAACGTCCAACCGCTTCGAACAGAATTTTTAAGCCCCAACATTGTGATATAATATTCTTCTGAAAGTTTGTTTGGCTATTTCTAACTTTCATCATTTACATTATACTATATTTTAAAAAAAGCTTGGCTACAGTGAGTTGCAAGCCGTAGTTACACAGGTTTAGCTAGTCCTTCTTCGATTACACTTAAGTAATGTGTGCATGGTAGCGAACCGAAAATTGGATCGGAATAAAAATATTCCGATCTTGGTTCAGGTTCAAGAATTTCAATTTTTCGGGTCTGGTTTTCACTTCGGTAAATACGATGTACTTTCGGTTTTCGATTCGATTCTGGTTTGATGCTCTGCAGAGGGATCATGCCTAAGGTAAGTTCTTTAAAATTAATCTTGTAAAATTTTTTTTAGGAGATTTATATATATTTAGTAATATTCTAGCAGCCGCGTCTCCTTCGCTTCTTTCCAAATACTCGTTACGATTGTATTACTTTAGTTCTAGCAATACTTATTTTTCCAAAATAAAAATATTATAAGACATATGATTGGATTATCAGCGTTTAGCAAAATAGAAGTAAACACACGAGTTTGGTGGCGACGAAACAAAGACCCAGTGAAAGAGATGAGAAAACCTGAAAGCGATACTTTACCCATAAGGTTAAAAAGGAATAAATACCGTTGATCGTTCACAAATGATTTAAGCCACGTACTTCATTCGTACCTGTCGACGTTATTTGCAAAAGAGTAATTTCTGTTCAACGTAATTACCCAAATAAAATATTTTTACGTATTTGCCTTGTAAGGTAAGGTATCATCTAAGATTTTATTGGCTTTGCATTTAAAAATATTATCTCATAAATAAAAATGACTGACACTTATAATTATAGTGTTTTTATCAATCCTTTTGCAACGTATCAGCTATGAAAACTCCATGAGATACTGTTGAATTTTAAGAAGTATTTCTTGGAAAACGTCAGCACCCGGATACTTTACTAATTATAATTCCAGTAATTCACCAGAACAATTAGAAGTCAAGTAATAATTATTCCTCGACTACCCCGAGCAGCTAAAAACACGATAATTTTGTATTCTCATGTCGTAACTCAGCCACACTCGGCGTTGAGTCACCAGAAGCCTCTATGACCCAAACGACATAAATGAACGGACTATCGCCATAACGCACACACACAAGACGAACGCATAAAGATTTCTCCTCCATTGCAACACCGCTTCCATTGAGAAACAAACGAGAAAAGACGTGGCGAAGCGAAGAATTCTTCAACGTCGCAATTAAAACAAGTCCGTGCGTTCAACAGAAGACTTCTAATAAACGAGAAATGAAATAACTCTTCTCTGAGAAAACTTGGTGGCAGCGGTGGATTCTTGATGGATTTTTAATACGTTCCGCGAAGAGAAGTAGGTCGGGAATAATTTACGGGATGCAACGGGAGACCGCGAGAAATTTATCATTGGGCTAAATTTCGGCGCATACATTCGTACGCTCTCTGGACAATTGAACGACGAAAAACAAGGGCATTGCGCCGGGAAGTGCCTTCAATGTCTTTCATGTCAGACATTCTCTCATTCGCAAACTCCAAACTCTTTCCGGTCGGAGATTCGTGGTGTTACCCCTTACTCAAAAGTCGAGTTTAATCCTTTTTAAAAGAGACCAAGCTTTTCAGAAAGCTACAAATAAGAAACAGACACACCCATCTCATTTTCATAAAGATGTTTATATCTTTTGAATCTTTTATCTGTAACTATTTACTCAACTTTAATCTATCTATTGTATTTTATACTACTGATGACAAACTATAACCGATTATACTAATTTGTGAATAATGCCAAATAACCTCCGCAGTCGAGGCAACATAATTCCAATTCTACTTCTACAGTGCGCGGTTTCAGCAAAAAATTATTTCGGAAAATGTTCGCAAATCCCGATAAACTGTGATGAAATTAAGAAAATCGCCAAAGCAATCATATCGGTTATGTAACAGAGCGAAAGTAACGCAGCGAAAAAAAGCTGCAATTTCAATCCATTACGTGTAAAAAAAACCGAACACGATTTTCGTACGACAGTATTACCCGAGTTACACGAACTCGTGGACACGAGATTCTTGATATTCATATCCCGAATGTCCATTTCTCTCAAAATGAGACGTCAAAAAATCGATCGTCTCACTCATGTGATGGAAGTTGTCGATTTTGCCAGGTAATTGCATTTGGAAATCGAAGGTGATGATGTCAGTGTTGGATCTACATATTCAGGAGTTCATAGTCAATGAGCGCATGTATGAACTAAACTTAAGAGTCCGAAACTAGGGGCCCGATTCCAGCAGGGAAGTACATGGCAATTGAACGTTTTACAAATCCCGGCTCAATTGAAAAGGGTCACAAACATTAGTAAACAGCCCTCAACAAAAAACGCGTTGACTAGTAAGAAAGTAGGGTTACAAAAGATTAGCAAACTACGAAGAAATGTTGCTTGAAAAAAGACTTGAGTGGTTATACGAGGTTGTTAGATTTTATGAAACGATAATTGTCAAAATAACTTCGTTTACCGTAACTCATTTTAGAAATATTTTGAACTAATCTGTTGAGAAATCTACCATTTTTATTATATACTATTAGTATTTTTGTTAGCACTTTGTCCCAAATACTCAAAATGTGATGCATTTAGCGTGTATAACAAAATTTTAAACATTTTTCTTCCGATAACCTCGATTTTATTAAACTCATTTTGGTTTAGGGGGCTAATATCTAAACCTGCCTACACCAATGTAATAATTACCACCTTAGCGATGCAATAGCGATCATAACAAACAAAAACTACCTTCAAAACTACGCATATTCCGAAATACCTGGCAGCTTACTTCAGTCACTACCAGAAGATTAGAATTAGGCGAATGTATAAAATAATTCGCGATCTTTAATTCTCACGGACGAAGTAGACCTTAAAAAGTACTCATTTCGAAAAACGAACTGAATTAGCTCCGGCGCATTAATACGGAGCCTAAAGTTGAAGCTCTCGCGATACGTACATTTATCAGATGGGACTTCTACTTAAATATGCAGAGAGCCACCGTATCCGAAACTTTAGGACAAAAGAAAAATTAATTCATCTCTCAATTCCGATTTTTTTCCTCCCGGATGGCGAAACTTCGCTCCACCATTCCGCGGAGTCGAATAATCCTTGAAACTTTGACGGTAGCGAAATAAAATAGGATCCGGTTTTTCAATTCCATTAGTAATAATAGCACCGCACTCGAGACTGCACCGAGAGGTGCAAATTCCCCATCCTCCTAATCGTGCTCATTTGGCTAATGGCGGGACGTTCGACTACGATCCTGAAGGGGTTAAAAAGAGTTCCCAATTTAAATTTTGTCTAGGAATAGATGGGGATGTACAGGAAAGGCGTAGGCGGTGCGAACCTATGGGAGATTAACATTAGCTCGATTCATTCAGAGAAACCCGGCCCAGTCCTATATCGGCCTGCAGTACGTGATGAAATTTGAATTATAAAAAGGGGCCTTTTATCCGAAAGAAGACTACGATGGACGCGCTAAAGGCAGTTCATTCGAAAGAATTACCAATGTTCTGGAATATTTCAGCCCCAGAAAAGAATGCATTAATGATGCGATTCGAAGGGATCTCCTTCACAATAGAGTTGCAATTAACAGGAAGGACGCTGAAAGTTCTAAGTGACGCTCTCCGAATTGTGAAACGCTCTTTAATCGAATACCTCGTTTGATACTAGCATTAAAGTGGCATACCTAGGTACATACAGAATCCTCATGCATCTTTGTGCATTTTCCGCTCGTGGAACGTTGTCTATCAATATCGCAATTTTTACTTTGTCAGCAGTCCCTCGATATAGTTCACTCGTGGTAATACTGTAAGATTGCTTAAGGTCCAACAATTATGCCATCTCCTCCACTACCATTGTTCATTTTCCCTTACAGCTTAAACCAGTTGCAATTTCTGCTGTCACTTCGAAAAATACCAGTTTAAACCTTTCTTCGGAAAGTATTGCTGCAGAAGCTTGAAGTAAGAAAGATTCGAGTTAGAAAACAGGAGGCCTTCGAGATGTAGCTTCCGCTACATAAGGACTACCTCATTCATTCGAACAGAGAGCATACTCAACCAACTGTACGTTTTCGTGTTCGCAAGGAAGATATACATTAGACCTAATAAGCTTTTACATGCCTTACGCAAGAAGACGTTATAGAGAGGAAAATTATTTTAAAATTAAGTTCTATTTAAAAGATAATATTCTTTAAAAAATTAAATTCTATTAAAAAATTAGATTATATTAAAAAAGACTATATAGAGAGAAAACTTATATTAAAATTAAATTCTATTAAAAAATAGAAGAGCATACAGAGAGAAGAATTCAGCTTTCACAGGTGATAATGACAGATAAAAATCAGACACAAAGGCAAATTTTAAAATACTCAAAAATTGTAACTTTGTTTCGTACGGTAACTAATAAATATATAAAACACTAAAGACAACAAAAAACAGAAAAGCATACATGTATGACTGAACTATATCGTTTCAAGGGAAGAGTGAACGTAGAGTGCGCCTAAATGATCAAGGTAGCAACTGAACAATTAACACATAGGTAGGTAAATTCAATAACCTATAATCCTGTATTGCGCTGATAGGCAAAATTTGAAATGTTACCTACGCCAAAAGTAGCTTAAATTATTTCGAGGAATGTTTTATGTACGCAACCTATTTATTAAGAACAACGATTCCATACCAATAGACTTCAATAACATCCAATGAGACTAGAAATGGAACTCTTCAAATATCAAATTGCAAATTAAACGCTTTAATTCATAATGCTACTCCTTCCAAGTGGGAAGCTGATGCAGTTCCTTTAATTTGCCGACCCATTCGAATGAAACTTCATACTCGCCACTTTCGTCACAGCTTCCTTGATTAAAGGAAACTAAATTATGTCTCCTGCCTCGAAAACACGAAGCCGCCCGTTCCAGAAGGTCCTACATGGAGGAAGTTACTCTTTCGCGGAACGAATAAATCACACAAGGATTAATTTCAGACAAATTTCTATGATTCAGTACTCCACGCAAAGCAGAATCCGTATTTAATTTCCGAGAGAAAAGGGCCATCTTCAGTTGAGGAGAGGTTTCGTACTTGCACAGAAAATAAACTCACTATTTTCTCAGAAACTTTCCCGCTCGAAGTATCTTCCAGAGCAAATAAGACGAAAAATAGCTGGCGACTACTTTCGACTGACAAAAATTCTCGATCTCACCATTTATTTCTATGAAATATTTATCTAAAAACGTTTGTCTGCCAAATCAATAATACGAATGATTTGAAGCAGATTTTGATGTTAAAAATGTCTTGTTTCTTAAATTAGAGAGCTAAATGCACCCCCTCAAACAAAACTGAAATAAAATCAAGAATTTTTTGAATTGCAGTATTTTTGTTTTTTT
>KZ308228.1:1996755-2051732 GCA_000376725.2 Ladona fulva
CCTCATTCACAGCCGGTGAGACTACGGTACGGCCTTCCACATCGGCACAAACATCGCCTGTCTCCCGTTGCAGCATAATTCCCTCATTCACAGCCGGTGAGACTACGGTACGTCCTTCCACATCGGCACAAACATCGCCCGTCTCCCGTTGCAGCATAATTCCCTCATTCACACCCGGTGAGACTACGGTTACGGTCTTCCGTTGCAGCATAATTCCAGTCCAGGTCTATACTATTGTCAATCCGACAGTAGTTACCCATCAGCCAAGGATTGTCAAGTCCGGCTTCAATGTAAGTTTCATACAGTGCTAATAAAACATTTTTATTTAAACTTAAGTTGACTTTAGTCATTACATCCCATGTCGTATCACGATACGATAACTCAAGTGTGCAATACGACACTACCACAAATATACGCCACAACAAAGTCAAACCTATCCTCTTCATCTATTTTAGTATTGGATTGATAAAAATATGATTAAAACGCCTGAATCTGAGATTTAACTGATTCAGCTTAAGTAAGCATTTCTATTATATAAGAAGATACATTGAAAACCGTCCGTCCACGTGATCATATGCGAGACAAAAAGGCTATTCCCCTTTGAAAGACGAATTCTATTAGTTTCATCTGTTGACAGCATGCGAATCCATCCATGCGAATTTTTTTTTACACTCCCCCAAGGGAAATAATGATGAAAAAACATTAGTGTTTGCAAAGCGAAAATAGAAAAGGAACACAATCAAAATAACCTTTAACTTTTCCCAATTAATTACTTTATTAAAGTTAGATTATTATCACTAAGAATTATGTAAGAAGAGGATCAGTGAGTAAGAAGTAATGTCAGCTTCTTATATTTATTTACGAATACCCATAATTTATAGCAGCGTTAAATACTAGTAAATCCTAGACATACTAATACAAGCAATATCAATCCCACTCCCTCATGGACTAAATTAATGAGTTCATACACAGATGAACAAGCAAACTGTAAACACGAACAAAGGAAATCCTTGGTTTGTTAGTCACAGAATATTTATAAGCGTAATTTACAATCGTTAACGAATGAATTAAAAATAGCAACCACAAAATTCCAAAACATTACATACTTGATTCAATACAAACAACATTCCTAGAGACTGATGCAGCATAACATCAATTCTAAGATAAGACAATCCTTAAGTAAGTTATTTAGACGACCTTAAGATAGTTCATTCCATTTTCTTTTATCTGATTATTGAGTATTTTCCAACCTTCCTTTTAGGCGGGTCAGCGAGAGGGGTTATATTTAACCATAAATTTCGGATTTCATAAACTCTCTTCCCGCACTAAATAATTCTCTGAGACCGATTAAACGAATCCGGAACATATTAACCCGCGAAACTCTTTCAACAAAACATTGAAACCCTTTCCAGGTAACTTCTAATCACTTCTCAATCAGAGGAAAGATAAACTTGAGCATTACGACTCCGCGGGATGTTTTGAGCTACTGAACGAGGATCATTCTGATGAAAAAAGCCAAAGTGCGTCTACGAGCAGCCAAAGATAGAACTATCTGCCACCGAAGAAGGAGGAGAGTAAGCCAACGTGGGAGTGGACAACGGAGGCTGTTTTTCACAGCGACGCGGGGGAATCGCGATCCTCCGAAACCGCATCCGTTTGAGTCACACATTCATCACGGCCATTTTAAAAGCATCGGAACAGATGACGACATTTCGAGTCGTAGACGACACTGTGAGAGAGCGGAGAGCGCAGTGTAGATAGTGTTTTGAACTAAAGCTGGTTTCCACGCTACGTTCGAAACGCAGCTCATCTCAGGTGAAATGATAACTGAAGACGTCACTTAGCGACAGAACATTAAAACTGCGCATAGTTCAGTTCACTTTGAGTTGAGAAAATTCAGGGGGGTCCCTCAAATTCAATATATCTGCAGTCAATTTTCTTCTAACGTTGTTGCATTTAATCCTTTTGGAGGTAAATATTGTTACATTATGTAGTCTGAAGAAAATAAAACCAGCTTACATTACAAAGAATAACAAGTGGTATTACGATAGGCTGATTAAGAAAAAAATGCTTCTACGCAGAACATGTGAGTCGTACATTAAATAAGTACTGGCAAATAATAAGCCACTTTATGGTTAGAAATTACTCGATTGCAAAGATTGACTTCAAAGTTAATACAAAAAAATTCTATCCAATAGTACTTCACGACACGTTTTGCAAATATATTAAATCAAGGAGCATTAAAACAGAAAAATGTTGACATTAGTTGAAAAAGTAAATAATGATAATTCTCTTAAAAAATGATACTCTATCATAAATTACACAATAATAATCAATTATTGATTGCATGATCGGAAAATTAAGTGCTTCATCAACTAAGCTTAATGAATTTTGATTTTACATAAGGGAACATGCTCCACAGAGTGCAAGATGTCGCGAAAACAGCGAAATGGTCGCTAAGAAAGGAAAAAATCGCTAGATTTAGCTACAAAAGCGCTAAATTGTTGACTATGTAAAAATCCCCTCGCTTTCGTAATCAGGAACATCCTTTCCTTTAAACGCAACCATTAAAAGGATTCGCTAAGAAATATTAGTCCAATGGTCAACGTCTTAAATCATCTGCGCTCTAAAAGAGCCACACATCTTCCATAAACGACATGCATCCCAAAAACAACAATAGCCAGTCGACATTTCTCTAAGAAAAAAAGCGAAACGTGAGATTTCACACCGCCCACGCGCGCGTGTTAACATTGCAAACGAGCTCGCACGTCCAATCCGAGCGTTACAGAGCACGTATCGAGAAAAGAAGTCGATGCAGAAGCACTCAAAAGCGCATCTCTCGAACAATCCTCAATCAGCGTTAGAAGGTGACGAATCGCCTCACGGACGCTAAGCGCTGCGAAGGAAAAAAAGAGACGGCGACACGAACGGAATACAAGATACCGATTCACTCCGGGAATCAGGTGGACCGCCTGAGAACGTCCCGAGTCTTGCTTTTCTCTCTCTCTCACGTCCCGAAAAAAGAAGATCGAACCACCCCCACCTCGTCGTCAGTATCACAACCCGCCATTTCCGGCACGTATACCATAGTATACGGGCGCCGCTTTTCAATTTTCTCCAAGTGTGCATCCACCGTGCGAGCTACCGTCCAGACCATTACGGAATGTGGGTCACAACGTTCCTCATCTCCTTGCATGCATTTTCCTTCCCCTTTTCATCATTTTGCTCCCTTAGTTGACTCGGCCACCGCGAACGCATGCGAGCTCCCGCCGAATGCGCGCGCGCGCTCGCGAATGCGAGATGGTACGCGATGATTGAACGCTAGGGAGCGGGGAGACGACGCTCGGGAGGGATGGAGTCCATTAAATCAGACCGAGAAGTATATTCCGGAGGGATGAGGCAAAAAGACATTCGGACACGGTAAATCAAACCGCTGGCTAGGATACGGAACGAAATAGAGAAGAAAGGCCGTGGGGGGAAAATTCTACGAGGAAAAAATAACGGAAAAAGAAACGAGAGCAATTTTGTACGTGCTCTGCCTAACGAGAGGCTGGGAAGAGTTGAAAAAATTAATAAGTGTCCATGAGAAAAAATACAACGGTGTGAGAGTAAGATGTAGGATAGTTCTCGGCGAATCTTTTTTAACGAATTAATCGTACACAAACCAGAAATATTTACGCAATTTTCCCTAATTTTACAAAAAATTCCATCAAATGTCCAAGTGCGTCAATGATGCGACTACATAAACCATATATCACAAACAAACTTTTATGTGAGAAACGTCAATTTTAATTGCTAAAGTATCTTGCCTGATACGGATAATTGGAGCTAATTGAATGAAGAGCAGCATGGAAACAAGCCAAATTATAGTACAGTATGATGAATTTTTAGTTTCTCACGGATTAGAAAATATTGGCAGAAGAAGAGAAATTATGCTGCCACCAAGACTCTCCTACTTCCAGTGATAACTTTGTTATAATAGCAATACCATGTAAAAGCATTAACAAGAGGGATCTCTGAATCGGCCCTTTATATAAAAAATAAGACATTTTAATATCAAAACGAAACAATANGAATAATACACATAATATTCTTAAGTAATATATTAAGTGGTAAGGAGGATCATGAATCATAAATATCGATCCAAATATTTGAAGAAAGAAGAGAAACTAAGAGGGAAGTACGCGTTAGAAGTAGAAAGCTCTAGAATTAAGTAATATGAGGACGGAAGGGGAAAAGGGAGTGAGCGTGGAATCATAGTTCCGAGAGTGAAACAAGGAGAAAATACGGGAAAGTGTCTTCCATGGCTTTCTCTCCCTCGCAAACGACACTTATCCCACCTTCCGACCCCGATCTCATACCACATCGCTCCATCACAGCATCATTTTATTCCTTTCCACAGTGTGATTTAAGGAGAGACCTCTTACGACGAAATATCTCGCCTTTCGGACGATTGCCTCCGCTAAATGAGAAAGTGTAACGGGGAAGACTCTAAATTATTCTCTCGATGTGGTGTATGAATCCCAAGGAAGAATGGAAACTTGAAAATCTCTGAATCGGCCCTTTATATAAAAAATAAGACATTTTAATATCAAAACGAAACAATAAATTAGTAAAACTTATTATTTAGACTAAAGATATATCATAGAAAAAAGTGAAGAGAAGTTACTGAAATAATATGCGCCTTTCAAATCTAAATTAAAATGGGAGTTGAATACCTTCCTCGAAATATAATTAAATATTAGCGTAGAGGTGATCAATTATCAACGACAGGAGTGCTCTAATCGCGGATAACTAGTAAACTAAATACATACGTGTTTTAGAGAAGAAAAAGTCGTACTACAATATATTCAGTTTTGAATGTTTCCTATGAATAGAATTTAATAGTATCGCCTTCCATTTGAAATATATTTCATTCCTTCCCAAGCTTCTACCGGCATAATTAAGTAAGCTCGTTTATAGCTCAATCAACGTAAATCAATCTAAACGATGGTTTACACTTCCAGTTATCGGCACCACTGGAAAGCGGATGCATTCAAGATACGTTGGGCATCAAGCGGAGAACATATTATAGCAGCAACTCACGAACGCGTTAATTGAAATGGAGGATAAGCTTGACCGAGTTTTGCAGCAGTAAGCAAATGGGAAAATACGAGGGACTATAACAGACCAAACGGCCTCGATTCTTATATTACTGATCTGGTTTTCATTGAATATCAACTGCTTTCTGGAATACATTCCTGAGGCATTCGAGGAAACACTGTAGATAATAGATCAATGTCGTACTTTGTAAAATAAAAATGATTTAAAGGAAAAACGAACGATAGACGTAAATGAAGCTTTACGCTATAAAGTTTAAGTTATAGAGCCACTCATGTTTAACGATACACTTAAACGTTAAAAGAACTTCAAATGATTTCTCCAGAGAGTACTTTAGTGATGTAATAATTACATTCATGTTTAACCCTTATAATGGGACTCATACATTCGTGGAACGCCATAACGTAAATAACAGGCACTTTCCACAATAAGTCTCTGAGCATCTTTTTCCTTGAGAGTAGAAAAAAAAATTGTCATTTAAATATAAATAAACTTAGCTGATACTTAATGGAAGTTATATAACTTAATCAGTATATACATTTTTATCCTTAACGTTTAAAAGATATAACAGAAGAAATCACAAAGCTATAATGATCATAGAAAATGAAGAATAGCCAGTATAACAGCTTCTGCCGTAATTCGGGATCGGAGATTCTGAAAATTATTTACTAAAAAGATTTTTATTTCTACAATATGAACCTTGCACGAAAATCCCGACACTGTAGAATTGCTCATTTTCTGCAAAAGAGTAGATTTTTTTAAGAAGACCCAGAAAAAGATTAGTAAAAACCTTGGTACAGAGTTTTTAGCTCTATGGATGTGAAATGTTGACCTTAAGAGAGGAAGATATAAAAAAAATTTGAGGCTTTCGAGATTTAGGTGAGGCGTAGAAAAATAAGTTGGGTAGATAACTAAAAGGAAACATAAAGGTGCTAGAGGAAGAAAATGTTAAAAACTTAAAGGACGAAAATATTTTTAAAGAAATCAGTTTGACAAGAAAAGCTACCGAGCAATCTGCGTTAAAATTTCAATTCAAATCTTAAGAAAACCTAAAAAAATTAAGTCGGGTTGATAGAAATACAAACACGGACGTGCTGGAGATGGTTGCGATGGAAATAGTTCTAGTTTCAGTAACTAAGCGACGGCAGAGGAAGAATTGCTGATGAATGTAATTGAGTGTAGAATGGAACGGAAAGGACGGAGAGAAGATAAAGGCAAAAGCTGTTAGATGATATAAAGGGCGAGAAAGTAACCAAGAAACGAAAGAAAGGGTATAGAATAGGGAATATTAGGCTCAAACTACCAAAAGGTAGGAATGAATGTGAAACTTATTTCTTGTTTCGATTGCATTCCCGTATCAACTATAATTACACGAAGGGTCTCCAAAGGGGATAGATCGAGCTGTATCGCATTGCTACACGCAGAAATCAAGAGAGGTAATTTATAAATTATCAAAACGCGAAAGAGAGACAAAAAATGCTATGTAACCGAAAATGGATCATCAACGGAGACTTAAATTAAAAATTTAATTTACTACCATTGCAATTATGGATAAATATTCACAAATATAGATGCCAATTCTATCAGCAAAAAAACCTACATCAACGTTAATTTTGAATGAAATGCTGGATGATGGAATAGCGCAGCAATCTCGAAATTTAATTAAAATTTGACTGGAATGTTTCGATAAACTCAGATATTTCAATGAATCAAAAACCAATCCACAAAACGTGTTAATCACACCGGTAATATCAACATGAAAAACGAAGTGGATAACTGAAAATCCGTACCCTGAATGAAAAAAATAAAAATCGCAGCAATCGATCATTTGTTACTGAAAATGCTTACAATTCAAAATATTGCAATCTCGATTAATGCAAAAACAGATGAATTGTTCTCCGGAAATTTTCTTTCGAAAGAAATACGTGAAATTCGTCCGATGTCTAAAAATAAATACAAACAAATAATCCCACAAATAGCGACAACAGCAAGGAAAATAATGGGCAATGATCGACCTTGATTTTTGTGAAATGACATTTTTAGATAAGGATAGATAAAAGGAACAAATCGGACGTTCTATGCTGGTAAATGAGAGCACATAAAACTAAGAGCGACGGAAATTTTACAGAACCAATTCTAACTAGAATTCCAATAACCAATAGCAATCTACTATTAATTTACAAAATATCCCCCTAAAAGAAGGCAAAATCGACGAAAGAAGAAACGAAAATCCGCGATTTCAACTTTTTAAATACAATTTGAAAATAATACGTATGTTAAACGAAAAATGAAAGAAAATATGAACATTACTTTCCAAAGATAAGCATACTAAATTGTAAGCGAATTTATCGCGACAAATGAAAAGATAAAGACAAGAGATATCCCCGTAAAATTAATATCTATGAATAAAGTAAATACACTGTTTACTTCCATTGATATTAATTGATAGCGAGAATCAATCGATACACCCTGTCAAGATGCAGATGGTAAATTTTAGTCGAAAGAAATGGTCGTGAAAATAAATCAAGAAATGTTCGTCAAAACGCGAAATAAATATATAGAGTGTAAGCTTAAATATATCGGGTGTAAAGCTATTATCTGATCCGTGGATAAGGTTAGAAAATATCGATTCATGAAATATAATAAAAATTATTGATATATAGATAAAGCCAGAAATATCAATACATCGAAAATAATAAAAATATCGATACATTGACATCTTATTAAATTGGAATAATACACATAATATTCTTAAGTAATATATTAAGTGGTAAGGAGGATCATGAATCATAAATATCGATCCAAATATTTGAAGAAAGAAGAGAAACTAAGAGGGAAGTACGCGTTAGAAGTAGAAAGCTCTAGAATTAAGTAATATGAGGACGGAAGGGGAAAAGGGAGTGAGCGTGGAATCATAGTTCCGAGAGTGAAACAAGGAGAAAATACGGGAAAGTGTCTTCCATGGCTTTCTCTCCCTCGCAAACGACACTTATCCCACCTTCCGACCCCGATCTCATACCACATCGCTCCATCACAGCATCATTTTATTCCTTTCCACAGTGTGATTTAAGGAGAGACCTCTTACGACGAAATATCTCGCCTTTCGGACGATTGCCTCCGCTAAATGAGAAAGTGTAACGGGGAAGACTCTAAATTATTCTCTCGATGTGGTGTATGAATCCCAAGGAAGAATGGAAACTTGAAAAAAGTCTGACGGGGCCGGGAATCGAACCCGGGTCTCCCAATTGCCGGTCGGGTGCTCTGTCCGTTGAGCTATCCCGGCAGAACATTTCTCCAAGCCATTCGGGATACTTTGTGTTAATTAAAATAATCAGATTTTTAAGTTTTACATGACCGAAAATTTTAAATTGAAGTGACATTGAAGTTGCAGAACTCCATCATCATGAAAAGTAAAAAGAATATTGAACTTCTACTTATAATAAGCTTTTTTTATGAACTGACGAAATGTTTTTTTTATTACAAGTAGTTAAACAGGTAAAATAATTCTCTAATACAGGTATACTTAAGGTAATATATTTGATGAAATTTCTTTACATTAAAGAGAAAAAGATCAACTTGTAGCATTAATTCTTCGTTTACAGTTATGCCTTCAGCCTTCAATCTGGATTTAAACACGATTTACGTTATTATTTTAATAATTTTGAAGGAGTTTCCTAGCATACAATACACTTGAAGTGGATAATAAGATAGTAAAAATGCACACCATACTACTACAAAATGAAGGGTTTTCGAAGGATATTCATCATTCATATTGATCCCCATTTCACCGGCAATAATTGCACATGAAAAAAGAGATGCCTTTTGAAGCAGAAAATTCAACAGATTTAACCTGAAACGATTTTTTATAATAATTTCCTGCAAAAAACGGCAAAATTCCGAAAAAACAACGCCGTGACCGATTCTCAAGAATTTAACCCTCAGCGGAAAGACACCGGAAAATTCCGTCCGCGGTCCTCTCATCAAAAAAGGGCTAATTTCTCAATTAAATTCCCTTCTCCTCCAAGTCGCAAATATCGCAAAGAAGAAACAAGCTGACGCCAAAAAAAAAAGAAACGCAATAATCGCTTCCTCCATCGCCGAAAACCCCTTTGCCGCACAATTCCGACGGTAACACAAAAGGCGACGCGAAAAAACAAAACTAAGACGTCAGTGCCCTAAATAATGCAAAATTCCCTCTAACCACGACCTCCTGACATCGCGAGGGGCAAAGGATTATTCCTTGGAGATCCACCGTGCGCATCAGCGTTATGGCGGGCGGTGGAGGGAGGCAACCCTTCCCTTTATCCGTGAAAGCACGTATTGAAATACTAAGCTGCCCCAATACTCTCAGGAAGACACGGCAAACCACTTTGCCGGTATCCGAAGGCTGATAAAGGGATGGAGAGAAATGAGAAAAGATCCCGTGGGTGGGGAAGAAAAAGAAACTGCATCAACGGGCGGCCTCTATGAGGGGTTCGCGGAAACTCCGTGCTCAGCACCCGATAAATGAATAACGCCCGGCGACAATGCCTTCCTATAATGGAAAATTTTGCTGCTTTGCGAGAAGCCCAAAAATATTATATGCTTCTCCTGGAGACGGGAGTTGCATTAACGCTTTAATAATATACTGACCCTGATGGTAAGCCCCCTGTCTTGCCTCGTTGCCTAACTTGATATAGATTACCCTGCAGTTTATGCTGCGACGGAGTAGAAGGCATTTATACGCACCAGCTGCTTAAAATGCAATATGAGGTCCTATTGCGGAAAACTATGGTTTATCTCTATGAGCGAGAATTTTTTTCAAAGTACGCAATTTTCATTTCCGAATATTTGTAGTTCGGATAAGAAACTTTGAAATTACTGCATAATACTAAAACGGAAATTGGTTAAATTGATCCATTATTATGCAATCGACGAGAGGAAAATCACCCCATGGAATTCACCACAGTTTCAAATTTCACGAAGGATTAGTAAATAATTCAATGCATGCCCTTCGATAATTCCTGAAGAGAAAATTACTAAAAAGTGATATTACGTCGAATTACATGCGCATTAAATATGAAGAGATGTTACGGAAAAGTAGACAAGCTGTGAACGGAGAAAACTATAGTTTCAAGAATATTAAGTTGTAAGAATACAAACGCTCCATCACTAAAAAAGTGTGATTTCCAAAGCATTTATCACATAGTTTTCAATCGTTGTAATTCACCTAAGTATATACGCGTCTAGAAATGTTGGTATATATACAATTTAATACAATATCCATCATCTAGGAAACATATCTTAAGTCGAATAAGTTCTTTGTCACCAATTGAACACAGCAGTGTGTATTTCAACCCTTAAATCGGCAATAAATAATTACTATCATTTAACATCCACAAAATCTTACTGAATATGTGAACACCAAATCAAACAATGCATATACAAGTTACAGCATAATCGTTAAAATTGTTTTTCCTTTAATATTTTATTTACAGGTAACGCTAAAAATAAATCGCGGTAAAGAAAATTGGGGTAACCTAGAATCTTTTGGCTACAAAGGTGGAATGCTTCTAGGTAATCAGGTATCTTAGGAATCTATTTTTCTCGACCCAAAGACCTTAGTTCTACAAGACTGAAAGGAAATAGGATTTTAGCTTTACTCTGAACAGAAACTATCGACTAGAGGAGGTATCCATGCGGTAAACGACGTCTAGATATCTCAGGCTGACGTAAGCTTCTTCAGATTCGAGGATCTGGAAATGAGAGACGTTCCTCGTCTGGGATTCAACATGTTTTAAGTGGTTTTTGCATCTCCATCAACTTCTTTTGGCTAAGAAACGAAGCAAGCGGATGAAGCCGAAGAAAGCAATCCGATCCATTCAGCCCATCCCTCCGTCGAATTTCCGGAGAACCGAATGTTTCCATCCAAACAATAAACGTCTTCGCTCATCCATGAATACGGAAATTTCTGATATCGCTACCTGAATAATACATTTTACCTTGGTGTTTTGAGGGTATAGAAACTCTCACGTGAGGCAGGGAAATAAATCGTAAAATCGAAGTTTCAACCGCACGCGTTTATTGACATTGATCTGTGAAAGAAATTGTCTTTAAATTTCGCCGAGCTCCAATGTAGATATTAAAAAGTTCTGTCTTGAGTGAGTGAGATTACGACTTGGTTTCACGAAATTTTTACTATGTACTTTTATTCGAAAAAGAGGAAAAGTCGCCGCAATCTGCGAGTTCGTAAGTTATTTTATTTTATAAACTAATGTAAAAGGTTGTCTGTTTTTTTCAGCATCTATAAAAAACTAGCCAGAATAATAGAGAATTAAGAAATATTTTCTACTTTGGCAGAGAGCTTATACTAAGAGAAAACGACGAAAACGAATTCCTTGATTTTTTTTATTTACAACGTATTTGAACAAGAGGAAATGTGCCTAACGACGAAAGAAATGGATCTCAAAAAGGAAAATACATGAGTAAAAAGAATAGAATCTGAAAGTTAAAATATTTTAAAGAAAACTATACCTACAACCGAAACGTATGACGAACTTCAGTCTTTCCGAGTTATCAAACTCATATATTTATACACAATTTTTTAACTACGTTGATTATCGAATAAAGCATGCGACAGACACTCGCCAATGTTAACACACAACAAATGATAAATTTACACGAATTACATGCAACTTCGCGTTCATTTATAAATAATTACTGATCTCGCTTCAAGATACGAGATGAAATTTCCAATCCTTAAAATCAATCCAGTAATTAATTTCATAAATCCAATACTTAAAACTCAGCCAATATTTTTCTAACAAAAAAATATGCCTCTCGACAGCTAAACATTATAAATCTCAACGTCTAAAACATTCCATCCATCACGTCAAGACCATTTCGGCGACATTTTATAAGCTACTAATCGCTTTCTGCGCCAACATGATTTTTCAATAACCCTTCATTCCACTCCGAAAAAACCTCATAACTTTATTCTGAATAATTAACCCGTTCCATCCTCGATCAGCAACCATAAAAAGGCAACAATCCCTTTATCCCTCACGATTCAGAAGCATTAATCACCCATCTTTCACCCAGCGGACGAAAAAACGCCACCTGGCCCTTCAATAATAAAAAGCTCATAAAAACGCGGACGAGCGCATTCGAGCGATGCTCCATCACCCACTTGTCACGCCAAATTCGCCCTTTTGTTGACGAACTCGGCCGTTCTGCGGTCCACGGATAAAGAGAAGTGGTGGCTATGCCATCCGCCCTGTAATCTTCCTCCTTGCGCCCACCGCACCTGCACGACCGACCCTCTCCGTCGCCCTACAATAGCACAAGCGGTAGCGCCCAAACCGCCGTTTCACATAACAGATCGGTGAGGGGAGGAGGGTGGGTAGGATGCTGGGGGATGGACCAGACCGTGCGAAGCCGTGGAATGCAACATGCCGTTAAGCAGCGGGGAAGGAGGGAGTTGGGCTATTAGTCTCCGAGCCTGATCTACTAACTGGGAAGGGGCATTTAGTCTGGCGGGCGCGGATAACCCGTGGAGCGCCATGATCATTTAGCTGCGAGACAGCCTCTCGCTATATTAGATTCCGTTGAGAGCAGTCTGCATGATGGCAGGATAAACGGTCCGCGGATGAGGAATATGGCGGAGGATGGACGCTTCATCCCCCGGGGATGAGTCGCGGGCGCTGAAGGATGGCTCAGCCGGAGTAATAATGTGATTCGCGGTCAAGGAATTTAGCATAAGGAGAACGAAATGGACATCGACCTTGTCTCCGATACTAAATCACCCAGGGTATTGGGTCCGGGCCCTAATTACCCAACCCCTGGCAGGATAGTTATGAAAGTACGGCCTAATCATCACTAATATTATTCCGGAAGGGATGAAATATTCACAACCCTAATAACTAAATTACTCCAATCATCTACTCATTCCATTTACTCTGAGACATCTCGCTGAGCCATGAGCCACTTATATGCCACGAAGATGGACTAATTAAATACGAAAAACAAGTTCTTTAAAACGTACTTTCATAACGTGAACATATTTGAAGCTGGTGAACCATGCAACACGAATGTGGCCCAAAAGAGAATACTGAAAAAAGTTTGGAAATTAAAAATAGATTTGCACCTAGAAGGTAAAATACGGATGAATTCGTCGTAATAAAGAGTTTACCTTCTTCCCTGCAGTTTACTATAAATGGCTAATAAAACAATTTTAAATTTAGTGCGTTTGTATAACAGAGGAAGCATAACAGAAAAATTGCTATTACTGTTCATACTTACGTGAATAATTGATAATCGATCAAACGTCGGCAAACTCTTATACATCATAAAAAATTCCGTCAAACCTTCATTTTAAACTCTTTTACTGTTAGAACCACCTATTATACTTACATCTATCTTCTACCACATTCTTTCTTTCTGTGTATTTAACCTACTTTTACTAAAAAGGATTGAATAAGTATATAATAATATATTGACGAAAATTTCCACTGATGACATTGATTATTTAACGACGTGTGTTAAGTTAAGTAATTTTAAGTGTTTATTCAGTATGTATCTAAAATTTCCCTTTGTATTTATTAAAAAATTGCTTTTTGAAATCTAAACACTTTCTCTTCTACGTTTTATTATTGGAATTCTCTTTGGATGTTTTCCCGCAACGTGGGTTTTTTCTTTGTCAACCCTAAATTACAAAGATTTTTTCCTACACTCTTCTCTCTCCTTTTGCTATTTAATTTGCGTTTTTTCTGCATATATTTTGAATTCTCGGAGTTTCTATTTCAGAAATATTTTCTAAGCTTTCTAAGTGCAAACATTTTCATTGTAAATTACTTTTAATGTTTATTTTTCTCGTGTGTTTTCGCTGTTTTATTTCACCCCCATTCTCCGAGGGTGTTTTTCCGCAGCGTAGTTTTTTCTTTCTCAACCTTAAGTTGCAAAGGTTTTCCCCCTCCCTACTCTTTCTTTTTCTTTTTAATTAATATCTGTATATATAATAACGATGTACGAGAAGACAAAGGAATAGAAGCCAAATCGGGCCTAACCTCGTCAATGAAGGCCTATCTAATAACATCTATTTATTTTACGTGCAATAAGAAGACTAATAAATTACCGTACATATTAATACCCTGCATTAGGCAACAGACCCTTCAGGAATTACTGCAGGTCTAATCTAGAATAGAATAGAATAGATTTAATTAACGGGCATAAAAATGCCCTCTTTCTATAGGATACATAAGAAATACATTGAATACATAAAAAAATACATTTTTAAAGGATATATAAAGAAATAGAATATAAAACATCACAATATTGATAAAAATAAAACATCACAACATATCTATACATCATAAAATAAAAAATATATAGTATACATAGGAATACATACATTTTTGAGGATACATAANCCTTAATTTATATTTGCTTATATTTTAATTGAAAAATTGGTGATACGGTATGACCAAATATTTTAATTCCGGCGATGGTTACGCGGGAGGATGCGAAAGCGAGAAAATGCGAAATTATAGTTATCTTATATAACTCTAAGATTTCGTTAAAAATGTTAAATTATATCTATTTTAGTTCCTATTACTTAAAAAGATTTTTAAAAGACAACATGTTGTAATGAAGCAGCTTTGTAGGATTGAATGTTAAAAAAAAACTAGGATCGACTCATACACAAGATACGTAGAAAACGGAAATTTTAAGTTTTAAAAATTCGGGGGGTCGACCTATACACGAAATCGACCTCTACACAAGTATATCTGGTAATCTCCTACCTGGATGACTAAATCACAATGAATATTACACCTTATCCTCTATAAATAGTGCTAGAACAAATTCGCATCTTAACTAGTCAACTAAGTACTTCATCCTTACTCGTTTCTATACCCGCTCTATAATCTGCAATCTTTTTTACGAGGTAGATTTATAACCATTGCGGAGCAGAGTTATCTCTACAGAACTTTCTGATCGCCTCGAGATAAAACGGTCCATAATACCCATCACCAGTTATCGATTCACGGTTCATCAATCAACAGATCAATTTACGGTTTCCCTCGGAGCACCTTGCAATGTGTCTTGTGCGGTCACAGGGGGATTACGCTCATCTCGACGCAGTTTTTCCTCCATTCTAGGGCAAATATCGAGAAATCCCTCCGTGCGGAAATTCAATATTTTCTCAAAGAAAGCCGTAATAATCCTCCTCCCCGAGATGGTCTACGCAAAAATAACGAAAAGTCTCTTGAGATAAAGATACAGATACCACTAGGAACTAAAAAAGCTTTTCGTTCCTAGGAAGGAAATAGAAGGCAATGATTTTATTTAAAAAAAAATAGAGCTGAAATCGACCGATAGAAGCTACATAGTCTACTCTTTTGTGGATTTTTGAAAACATAGATATTTTGATGAAATGGGAGAGCGCTGGTAGTCAAACGTCGATAACTTTAAGAATGTAACCGTACTATAGAATAGCTGTAGATAATTCACTAGCGTCTAATGTAAAATTGCAATAATAGTACAGTAATGCTCAATTTAATAGAAGGAAAATAGCAATTCAGAGTTATTGGCATTCTAATCTATCTATATATATAAAGCACACATTCTGTGGGATTGTGTGTTTGTTTGTACGCTTTTCTGAGATTGGAGTCCAAACCGTTTGTCTGATTTGCGTGAAAATTTGCATATGTGCACTTTGAGACCCGGAAGGAAGCACTGTCATATTATTATTCGAAAACTTTGCTGGGTTTGAACCAAGGTCGTCCAGATAGATTTCGAGACAAGTACCAAAAGAAGGGAAATTAAATACAGATTCTTATTATAGTCGTGGAGTATAGCTTCTGTTCCGAAATTCCGAGAATTAATACAAAATATACGAATTTTTTGTGAAATGTTGTGGTTGTAAGCAACCCGTCCTCCGTCCTCCTGACGACGAATGCGATTAGTGTTTCCGAACTCACGCATTTTCCTTTAAGAATACATTGTGAATTTAGACCCATTTAGAAGCAATAGCAAGAATTGATGATATAAAGAGAAGGAGCATTTTCAGAGATTTTGACTATTACAGTCGCGAACAATTTATAGTGACGAAACCTAGGGGCAACAAACATACGTAGCACCGTAATGAACTCATGGAGATGGATGAGTAACTTTTTGTCAATCAATGCGGACTCTTGACATATTTTACGATGAAATTGAAGGAAATTCCATAAGATTCACATTCTTATTGTTGATTGTAAATTTCGACTTCGAACTATGAGAACGTTGATTAAATAGAAAACATTTGTTTTCGATAACCTGTCCCATTGGAGTAAACTAAGGTGCGAGACGTTATTTTTACAATGTATGTACAACGTGTAATTTGTACATGTACATACTAATTGGTATACTATATTTAATCCGACTTCTATTTTCCCCGCTGAGAATCAACGGGCACTTCAGCTAGTATATATAAAAAGCAGAAATTCTGTGAGTTAGTGTGTTTGTCTGAGATTTGAGAGATGTCTGAGTCAACACTGTTAGTCAGATTTGCGTCCAACTTTGCATACGTGTTCTCTGAGATCCGGAACGAAGTAATGTGACTATTCTATTCGATAACTTTGCTGGGCTTGAACCAAGATCGTTCAGATATATTTCCATAAGAAATACATGTAAAGTTCAATTTTATTGGTTACAGACTTTATTTCTTCTGAAAAATTAAATTAGAAGGAATATGAAATCGAGAAAAGTACAAATAATTAGTAGCTAGCTAGTAATTAATATTTCAGACATGCAAGAGCTGGAGAAGATGCAGCGCAATACTAAACTTATACGTGATACGTTCTCATCCATTACATCGCATGAAATAATTAAGAGTAATATTCCAAATAAAATTCCAATTAGAAATTAAAAATATATATAATTTTCGAAAATCGATCAATGTAATAAACTCTAAGTAGACAAATTTAAAGTATATTTCACGGGACAAAGATAAATAATACACAAGAAACTCCGTTTATGCATATCGCAAAGCATCTAAACAGTGTTATTACAAACTGAATCGCTTCATACGGTTACGTCGAATAAAATCAAACTGAAAATTCGATCATATTATTTTAAACTTCTACTCGCTGAAAAAGCATAAAATACCAAAAAAGCGAAAAATCAATCTTTTATTCACTAAATTCGCGTTCTTGCGGATGAAAGAATTTAAAGAAATATATAGTATATATAGATTTACTTTCACTCGTAAAGGCAAGTAAATCCAAACCACGAAATTTCATTGACTGCAGGTTCAGACATCCCTCTATACCGTCCGTCTCCAATTCAAAATTTGAACACAACCAACCATATTTTCAATTTAACTTCTTTAATGCCTCTCATTTGCACGGTCTTGTTAAAAGGGGTGACGATTAAGCCCCATATGATTGATAAAGATGGTGATAAATGGCAACAGAACAGAGTGCTAAATGCATGCATGATCCGCTAGTATAATATAACAGGAATGGGTATTCCAACGGCCATCGACACGGATTATCATAGGATGCTATGCAGATACCAATCACAGACGCTACGCAGAACAAAATCTAATGAGGAAACAACCATCAACCTCCCCTTTTGACATGATATACGGTGGTACACACTTGCTAAACTTATCCTTAGAGAAAAGTGGTGAAAAATAGGCTTTTCGATGCCTAATTGGTATTTCAAACAATACACGGCGACAAAGTTAAGCTTGAAAATCAATGAGATCCACTCTTAAAAGATCATTATAATTAAAGGAAACATCAGTACTAGAATTGAGATTTAAACCTAATTATATAAAGGAGTCTGCCGTTTCATAGGCTTCTTTCCTACAACTAAGAACCATATCTGAGAGCGCATGCCCCTTATGAAGATAAACAACAAAGGTTACCGCAACTGGTAACTGTGGTAACTGTTATTACCTCCGTATGACAACAAACCGCATATGCAAACTCTCAGACCAAGTCTCCACTCTGCTTACGCCATGCTTACCTGGAAAAGGAAACAAAAATATTAGCATTACGCAACCAAAAGATTTCGCGGATATATAATGTTATGGTAAGACACTAATAAATTAAACCTCTATCTAGCGACAGGATTGTCACCTTTACAAACTTATACATTGAGACAGTTTTGATGAATGCAATTAAAACCCAAAATGTTACGTATGCGTGATTCATTATAATCTTCCAGAATTTCCGATAAGAAGAAGTAAATATCCCGCCATTGAAAAATCAAATACCAGGAGGTAACTAGCTTGGTGTGTAACAGAAAAAACACGCTCATATCAAAAGAAATAAGTTACAGCAACACCTACAGAATGCAATGATCAATCAAATATATACAAACATATTTATATGAATTTATGAAACATTTCATTAACACATTTTGACTTACAAGCAATTCCAACGTATTATCACACCTCTAAAATAGTTAACTGGACATGTAAGCTGTATTCTATTTATTAGTAGTAAAACATTCATAATTAGTTACGCATTTATTACTACTGATTACTCTAAATTAAAACCACTGACATATTTGACATTATAGAGGCGAAAGCAGGAGTTTTAATCGATTTTACATAAATATTATCTTTGGTGATTAACGGCTATTTAAAGGGAATATATCTCTAAAAATTATATGAAATAATGGCATTTTCCCACCATTTGTCATACTATGAAATTTCTTCGCGCATGGCTCCCTTCTCACAAGGGCCCTTGTCAGTGAGGGCTGCCTCCCCTATATTTTGAGTCGGACTAGACCCACCTGCGCAGTACACTACTGTGTGTAGGCCAAAACAGCGCGAAGGAGCTTTGGTTCTTTTTCTTATTTTTGAGATGGCACAGGGCCCTGAAGAGAGGGGGTACAAATGGTCCAAATATCCGGGGACCGAGCCGAATAGGGGGCCCACTCAAAAAATATGTATAACCTCTTAAGTCGGTGAATATGACCAAGCAGAGGAAAAATGATATGGGCCATGAATTTCTCTTCTGGACCCTGGATGCCCCCCCCCCCCAGTGCTTCTTAATACCCACCGTCAGCCATGCTCGTTGGCCCTGACGAGCAAAAACGTCACGACGGAAGCATTTAACACGACTGACTCCCATTATCTGAAAAACGAAAAAGCCGACCCAAGGGTAATACAAAAGGAACATTTAAAAAGCGACAGGAATAATTAATCGTCGAAAATCACCACACAGCCTTCGAAAATGAGCATATGAAGAACAGCGCTCGAAAACTTCACCGTCGGAGGGGGGAATCTACTCGCGGTGGAATCGATTAGAAAAAATTTAATCCGGCGTCATTCATTCCTCATCCCATCAATGAAGCCGATGGAGCAAAAGAAAATTAGCGCTTTTATTGAGTTTCAAGGCCAATTAAGAAATGGCGCTCTACTGGTCGTTATGAAATCCGTACGATCAAAATTAGCAATTAGGGGCGTCTAATTTTTGAAGGATGAGAAATTTCGCGGAGCGCTATAGGAAGATACGAGGAATGAGAACTAATAGACCGTGTCGCGGTTTAATTAGTGGAGGGGCCCTCCCATTGTTTGGGGTCGTAAATGCCCACTCACGATGTGTGCTCGAAGAAGTTCATATATAACGAATCGGCCTTGACGTGTCCCGCGGGGCGTGCGTGCTTTGTTTTTCGCGCTGTACGCAACGTGCATCCACGACTTCGGTGGCGGAACGACGCGAGTATAATTCATGTACGAGCTAGTTTAGGAAAGATAAAGAATAAAGACGAATCGATAGACATACTCGTATATAAAATATTTAGGAAATCATTGAGAAATCGTGTATCACGCTACCCTGAGAGCAATTTCAACCGCCTAAGTAAACTGGGAACTGTATATCGCGCATTTTTCTCTATAAACCTTCAGTTGAGGAGATTTTCCACACAACTCAAATATTTGTATTTTTATATGTAGTTTTATCTATTTTGAAGTAGCATTTTTTATTTATCTACTTCACTGCCTATCAATTTGTATCAACTGTTTGTACCAATTTTCTTGTACATATGTGTTTATTCGTATTTATCTTTTTTTTTAGATTTAAGTTAATTGAAGTCAGCTGTTCTTCGTCTGTAATATCTGCAGAGGTTAGGTGGAAGGTCAAGGTGGTCAAAATACCAATTGTTACACCCCTTAGTTAAGCTCTGTTAAAGAAGTGAAAATCCTGGATGTTTAAACAAACCTTGCCATTCTTAACAGAATTCCCAAAGGTTACTAACCGTAGTCTTGGTAGACCGTAGTAGTTTCGTCGACTAAAACTTTTTTCCTAACATACAAGGTAGCCTATCATTTTGTATGGATATTTTTAACGACGTGGTATTAAGGTTACGTTAACGTATTTACCCAGTTAGTTATTAAAATTAATACTTAAGGTAATAAATACTTAAATTTCTAAGATGAATACTTGAACGAAAGAAGGATTGCCCAATTGAAGGATTTTTAGCTATTTTCTGGAGCATGCGAACCATAGGTGTGTTACTTGATACGTGGTTGATATTAATGTAGCTCTGCTGGGAAATAAGCTAGGACAACCTTGGGACATCCTGTACAAACTCATAACAATAATCACGTTCTGGAAATTCAAGGATAGGGAACGGTTCGGCAGCTTGCATTCGAAACCACTGACCTACAGTAGACCCACACATTCTCCACCCGCATTTCCATCAGCCTTTTCTCGGGCGATAAAAACCCAACTATCCCGAAACTGAGCCCTAAATGGAAAGGAACGCGCATAAAATCGCCAGAGAAGATGAGATGTAGAGAGAAGAAAGCTTGGGGAAGGAATAGGTGACTATACTCCGTATCTCGTTTAAGTTTAGCCCGACTCAGCGACTTGAAGAATGACCCACGGGAGAAGTCCTCGACGGTACTAAATACCTCCGCCGAAGAAAAGTCCATTGTCGCCGGAGATGGGATGCAAGGCGAGCGATGGGAGAACTTTACGGGTGCAAGAGGAAGGGATGGGCGATAAAAGTAGGGGAGAACGAGCGAAAGACCTCGTAAAGATGAGAAGTGAGACGAGCTTTGGTACAGGGAGAGGATATCTCGGTCACAAAAGGGAAAAGAGAGAAGGGTACGGAACGAGTAAATTGATACGTTAAGGAAAGGAGGGTACTGAAGGAAAGAGGTCCTTTTCATGAAGGCCCTCTTTGGGGTACAAAAGAAGAGGATTTTTGGGCGGTCACTTCACAGTGATGAGGGTCCCTCGGTGCTCTTTTTAAAATTGCACGGATGAGGAGAGGAAAAAATCACATTCGTGGAGGCGGTGTAGAGTGTCTATTGGGCGGAGATGCTTTTCATGGAGGCGAAAGAATGGGGTATTATTTTGAGGGAAAAGCGGCTGTTTAGCGCCGATGGCGAAATGGAAAGATGTTCTCGATGAGTATTCATGCCCGTGAAACAGTATCTCTGCCTCTTGTTCTCCGAGGACGGATTATGAAGACTCGCCGTTGTACTCCATAAGGATCCCGACCAAGTGGAAAACACTACGGGACGCAAAATATTGGGGCAGTTAGAGCACATCTCCGACTTCTGCACCACTGTGAGATTTCATACGCACAATGTAGGTTTTTCTTTTATCCCTTCCCATCTTAATGGGCGACGTCATCCATAAACGCTATGCAAGTCCAAATTTTCCCGTTTTTATAGAATACGACCAACGGTGATAAAAATGGAAGACCTGAAAAACATCGACCCTTGAAAAAACCGTATAGATCTCAACTCTAATAACCCAACAGATAATCCTCACGTCGAAATAAACTAAATGTGGTGACTGATATTCTTTCATAGAAGTAGGAAATATTCCTCCGCATGAATCCCAGGTATCTAAACATATATATGTGTATAAGCAGATTATCAGGGACAATTGATTCTAACATTTTAACACATGAACATTTCTGATACATTTTTGTAAGACTTGCGTCATATGCGCTAAATTTTAGTGCAATATATAAGATGCGATAATGATACTACCATATCAAAGAAGTCCATTAAAATAAAAATATTTCTTAGGAATACTATTGTTAGATACAATCAAAAATAAATTTAAAAATTTCAAAACATAAGATCTAATATGGACATATTGTGATTGGGTACATACATAAGTAGTAGTTTTCCAAAGAACTGAGTAGTTTTTCAAAAAAATACCTCCAAAACAACCGAAAAATATTCCTGGAAATATTTTATAGGTCTGTCGAAAAAATAATCTTCATTCAAAGATTTAATAATTTAGTGACGGTACCACTATTTGTTAAAGTAATAACTTTGAAAATATATCACAATAAATATATTTCAGAACGCTAGCAAAAATTGCATGGATTCTATTTAATTACTCGTTAGATGAAAACTGGTATACATAACCAATGAGATGTGACTAAATGTTAATTTCGATGATCAAGGAGAGATTTTAATAGCAATTTACCACGTGTTAACATCGAAACTTCTTATATAAAATCTCTATGGGCAGCAAAATGAGTCATTATTCGCTCATTTAATGAATTTACCAATAATAAACAACCAATAGATATAGCTTATACTACTGACGGAATCATTATACCTCCCGTTAAATAACTTAATCACTGACAGCAATCACTACGTCTAGCATAACATGATCGGGAGGAGTACAGAAGTCAAGAGCACTTTTCAATGGATTAATGCAAACCTAAATATGGACGAAAAGCATAATTATGTATGAGGTGACCAAAAGTCGAATTACACAAAAAAATGAGAAATATCAAAATTAAAAGGATTAGCTATATATTGCGAACTTGAGAAAATATTTTTTTTTCGACACTTGAAACCTAAAATTTGAAATAGTAGAAGCATTAAAATTTGGTCGTGAGTAAACAGAAATTATTAAAAACCCAATACAACAAAACGTCCTAAGAAAACGACTATCAATGCCGCAAATTCGGACGAAACTACTTCGCCCTTGCCAACAAGGTCTCCCAAAACGGCATGACAGAATGCTCTGGCTCAATAGCATAATTGGACAAAGCATCCATCCTAAAAATGGAAGAATCCTGGTTCGAATCCGGGTCTTGTAAAACTTTTTTCATGTCCGTTTTTCCTAAAAATATATACATTCTACCTTCCCTTTAGTTGCCAGGCAATGTTACTGCAAACCTTCTCGAAAACATCAGAGTTAGATAAGCTTCTCGAAAAGCCTTAAATCTTTACTTCTTCCGTATTGTACCAACACCTTCTCATTCTGGAGTAAAGATAGTAAAACCTTGCTGGAGCCCAAGGCAAGACAATAGATGTGCCATAATTACAAACCAAGTAGAACATAGCACGACCAAAATATAATAATAATTTATAAATAATTACAAGGTCTCTGGAATTGACGCGTTCAATGACTTCTCTGGAACGAGAAGAACTGTCCCTTGAGGGCGAGATCGAAAGATTAACTGCAGGAAAATATTATGCGCCGGTGAACACCAGCTAGGAACGAAAAACGACCCTGGAGAGAAAAGGGATTAGGAAGCAGCTTTGCGAGGATCTAAAAACGGAAGACAGGAAGAGAAAGGTGAGGATTGGAAGAGGATGAGGGAAAGAAAGAGGGATAAATTCTCTTTGGAGAAGAGAGAGATGGGAGGGATATGGGACTAATTCCCACAGCGGATCCTCCGAGATGGACAGGTGGTTGAGGGTAGAATGGTATTGAAGGAAAAGAGGGTCTGAAAGAGGGGTGAAATACATCCACTGACGAAGGAGAGCTTTGACTCAAATTCGTCTCGATGTAACGTCAATTATAATTAATTATGCCAAACCTCGGAAGATCATCTTTAATTGACAGCTACGCTCATCACTTGAACTGATGCGGGGGAAAATCTCGATGAATTGATAAAATTCTCTGTTGATTCATAAAGAGATCCCTCCACCACCTCAAATTAAATGAAAGACTTTCATTTATCCCCCCCCCCCATATGAAAGCTAAAACTCAAAAAATTATGACATTTAGAAAAGGAATAATAAAAATTAGCACCCCTAATTTTTCACATATAATACAGCCAAGAGTAGCCTAATGTCATCGGCCGAGATGGCGGAGGGGTTATCATGTTAGTGCCCTAAGGTCCCGGGTTCGAGTCCCCGCCAATCGGATATTTCAGGCGAGGGAATAGTCTTGTGTGCTCGTCTACTGTACATCTGCGCCTCGCCTGTCATTGTCCAATGAATGAATGTTAGTGAGGACACCGGAAAATAAATCAAAATAAATAAGTAAATAACCTACCCTCTATCTAAACCTACTTTACTACCTACCTACTTTAAACCATACCCCATGTACCCGTTCCAGTACTCTAGGCCGAAATCCTCAGCTGAAGTGAAAATTGTTACAGTTCTTTACATCATTTACTCGTGCCAACGAATATAAAATGCTATCTAAAATTTTTTAACATAGCCGCAATCCTGCAGTTAAAACTTCCAACCAGAAACAATTGCCCTATTTCTACTTCTAAGACAGAGGAAACTAGGTCCATCATCTACAAGTACATCAACATCTTGCGCTTTCAATTCCAGAATGAGATTTTTGAGGATGCTGGAAGTAAATTATGACAATTAAGACTCTCACGAGGAAAATATCCCAAAATTACGGTCAATCGGAAAGCTCGGCAGCTTTGGCGTCCTACTTCAAACAAATGCAATTTATTCGTTAAAAACAGATTTAAAATTTCACAGCCCCAATAAAAACCCCAACTCTATGCAAGATCCTTCCCTACTAACGCACCTGAATCACAATTATCTCTCGATAATGTACGTACCGCATTAAGCTTTCAGGGCCGATATCGACCTGTATATTTACTCGCAACTCCTTTCAGCAACGAGAAGGGTCTAATAAAGAGGACGTGGAATGAGCAATGGGAAGGGACTCGGAAATAAGGTGAAGTATTTGGACGGTCGGGGATTTAGCAACGTGGGCCTTCGAAACCCTTTCCCCACCCAAAACACCTCATCCATTCGCAACAAACCCATAGATCCCGATTTTATGGAATTTCCCGTCCAAAACTCGGCCTTTCGGCGCAAGCTTCCATTAAAACGCTTCCCTAAGTCCCCCTACCCTTACGGACGTGCCAAACCCTTCCGCCCAGAAAGCACTCTCACTAGAAGCACCAATCCCTGATTCCCCTGAGGATTGCAACAATGTAACTACGTCCACAGCCACCTTTGGAGAGGAAGGAAGCACACCGATGAGGAAAGCATTACGAGGGATTTGGAATTAATGAATAGACGAATCCTGGCGAAATAATTCATATAAAGACTTCTTGCGCAACTGTTCGCGCAAATTAGTAATTCTTAAGCCCGTATTATAATGTCTATTCAAATCTACTTGTCGAGTAACTTACAGGTTACTCGACAAGTAGATTTGAATAGAGGTTAGGTATAGCTACTGATTAGTGCATGGAGTGTATCATAAGGCACTACACCGTAACTTGGTTAGCTACTGCTATGACTATTAAGTGTTTTGACTGAGAATAATTTTCATACCTGTTGCCGTGAGGTTTGTATTAACGTATTTGTATGTCCCATCGTTTGTATTAATGTATTTGTATGTCCCATCGTTATCCCCCATATTTTTAGTTCATATCCATTATGCATTGTAATTAACCATAAGCTTAAGATTTGAATCCATCATTTTAACTACTAGTTAAGACATCAATTTTAAGACAGCTTTTTAGAAATTTTCTCCAGGTCAACTATACGTTACGTAATGTATAATAACCGACCTTGGTGTAGCATTCACAGTCAATTTTAACTAGTAACTGGAATTCCACGAAAGCGGATTGGTACTTGCATATTTTAACTTGTAGCGCATTCCTAAGGCGATTTTTAACTTGTAATTCCCTTTTTAATTGCCAAGGTTGGATAATGAGATGGAAGAATGGTTACAATTCGCTTAGTTATTTATTTTACGAAGGATCTTTTCGGAAATCAACAGTGAAAAGCAACCATAATTACGTACGAACGCGAGAACGGAGAAATCACAGGAAAGTTCGCACAAATGTTTATTTGCAATAATTTGTAAAGCATCGCCTCAATTTACAAAATATGAGAATTATTTCACAACCAAGGTGAAACACTAATAGTGATGATGTATTACAGGAGGGATCCATATTAGATACTTAATATGAAAAATTAACACAATAGTTAAAATAATACATATATTTCTCCTCAGACCTAACTCAGTTACTGGCAATGAGGTTAAGGTTCCTCAAATATATTGTTTTGTATACATCTCTCATGGTTTTCAACTTTTGTATTGGAATTAAAGACGTACCTCGGTCAACGACGGCGAACAGAATTACCGTCGTTATCCAAGCGCGATTTAATTTTAATTGTCAATGTCTTCCAGAAGGCGTCGTAAACCAAAACCTGCGCCGTAACCCAAGACATTTTTATCACATACTCATACGTTAGCCAAGTTCGTCGTTAACTAAGCTGTCGTTAACCAAGGTGTAACTGTATAAAAATACTACTACTTAAGACTAACTGGAAGTGGCACTTACGAAGAAGTATTAATTTTAAGGATTATAGTGAACTGCAGAAATACCCAATTTTGTCTGCTCTTTTCCCATTAATAAGACAATTGCGATTAAATATGTTAATATCACAAAATCAGTGACCCACTCGTTAATACCAGTTAAATTTATCCGATTTTATCTACCCTTATGTTTCTCATTCATCCAACATTCACTTCAAATTAAACGATTATATTACTTCATCGAAGTCTATCTCTTCCTATTGGTTTCCGTCGATCCTGAAGCCAAATTCAATCAAGTATTCATATCACACATACTAATTTATGCTACTGTGTTGTTTTTCGTGTTTTTTTCCATACATTCGGATAATAGGGATTTAAATTAATTTCTTAGGCCTACCAATATGAAAACAAAAATCAATCACGATGGATTGAGCTTTGATAGTTTAAACTCAAATTATATGGACAAAGATCGGCGATTAAACTGATGTTTCATGGAAAATACCGTTAAAACGAACTATTTCAATAATCTACAAACATATAATTTACAAACAAATAATTTACAAACAAATTTACAAAAGATATCCCCAAAACTAAGTCCGAAACATATGAAATGGAACATTGCTTTCACTCTATACAAACAATCGATAATTTTGATATCATGAGCATAAAAAGCATATCCTCTCCATTCATCTCTTCATGTTTACTATTTTAAAGCTTGATTACCAATAACAACTTCATTAATAACTTCCTACATCGGGGCTACTATCGTGCATAAAATTCTTTCACATTCAATCTTATCAATTACCCTTTACTGATTAAAAGTTCTCCCTATGCATTCCTTACGCAGGATCTGAACCGCAGTAATCTAGGAAAAACGAAAATGAGAAACCGGTTTGGAAAATAGAATATACCCACCTAACTTCATACACACCAAACTTTTGAACTTTGTTGAAAATTTACGAGACTTTCCGAGAAAGCAAACAAAAATCATCCTTTTGTGAGTGTAAACTGACGGATCCATTTCCTTAACGTAGAACTAGAGAGCGGAAGTGACCCCACCGAAGATCACAACCGCGTTAGCAGTCAAGAGACTAGCTGAAGGTTGATGGGCAGGATAAGGGTGATGGCCTCGTCCCAACCGAGGTGTGCCTCGAGGAATAATTTATAAACAGAAAAGGAGATGGAGTTTCGGGAAACGGACGTTTCCGGAGGATGGGTAAAAGACGCGAGTAATGAGAAGTTCTGCTGCGACGAAGACACGGAGCGTGCAGCAAAGAGAACGCCAAAACCAAAGTTCCAGAGGGAGCGTGAGGATGATTAGAGGATGAAAGACGATTAACTACGGCTACGATCTGATAGCTACGTGGGTAACGTGTTCGACTTCGGTGAAAACGGTTCTGGGATCGATTCCTGGTGGAGGCTCATCCGCGAAATGAGCTTAGCTGTTGAAGCACTTTCAAAAATTACTACTACGCTACCTAAATCGGACCCATAGTCAGCAGCAACAAAAACTAACGCATTCTGATTGCCGTGGGTGCGCTGCGAAATAGAGAGGAACGGAAAACGATATGCGACAAGGATTTCGAAAACAAATGCACATGCATACCCTGATTTCTTTATTATTTTTATTATTATTTTACTCCTACGGCGAGGTTAGGTAAAATAGCTTCTCTTACACCTAGCCTCTCNACTAATTTACAAAACATACTAACTGAACGGTTGGCAGCTAAAATTGAAATTTAAAAAAATCTTAGAGATAATTAGAATTAATATACACATTGTCATAACTAGTCTAGTATTACAATTTACAAATGCAAAAATTCTGTATTTATCAATGAGAAATATAATTTAATGTTTCCATCAATGAAGTCCATCTTCGTTTGTACATTGCTTCTAAGTTAAATTACCAAACTGTACAATAAAGTAAAAAACAAAGGCTACCGTTCTCTTGAAGGGTACTGATACCCAAGAGTCGAGAACCACTGATCTATGGAATTCATCATACGCAGTGTTCATTCACTTGTATCCAGAAATATTAAACCTTAGAAAATTTTTATTCTTCCTTAACATAGAAACTCTGTAAACACAACTTTAAAAGATGTTATTGCTTAGTTTCCTAAATAATGAGAATTAAAGAAGTGATATTCCCGTAATAGTACAAATCGAAATATGGGCAGTACCAACTACGTTATTTTATTTACTCAATATATTCACACACAGAGGGGCATCATTTTAGGATAATTATTTAGAGATAAGAAACGACCTAATGGAGTAAAATAGCATAAATCCATGAACCAGAAACAAGACAATAATAACTAAATAAATAATACGGCAAAGGTATTTATAGCAAATTTGTACAAAGATTAAGTAAAAATTAATACGCAGACAAGTTGATAAATAAAAACTAATTCATACAACTAGATAAAGACGCATGCGAAAACGCAAAGATTTGGGGGCTCCCGAAAAGCCAAAGGGACAATGCCTTCGGCGAAAGCGGTCCCGGGTTCGATTCCCGGTGAGAGACCATATGTGCGTTATGGCCTCAGCTGTAGAAGGACTATTACCAGTACTACTTCAACAAAGATTAGGGATGTGGGGAAAAACTCCTCAACTGAAGGTATACGGAGAAAAACCTTCGATGCGGGAATACACCCACACAAGAAGGGTTGTGTGCTATAGAAAGTTTCTCAAATTGATTGGGACCGCACAAATTCTTCGACAATCTTCTTTAGCATCGATTCGATTGAACAATCCTTCGAATTACATTTTTTTCAAAAACTAAAGCAGAGCCAGACTTTAATAAATAAACAACGGCAAAGATGGTTAATAGAGTTTGCAGACGGTCACCTTATGCTTGTCTTACAAATAAAAGGGGACAAGATTTGTTTTCTAATTGCCAAAAATGATACAGAAAATCGACAAAATACATTCCATAAAGAGCAATTCATAGCAATATATGGATAATTAAATAAAATATTGTCGATACCTTGTAAATAACAACATACAGAACAACAGGTAGAATATAGGTAAAATTTTACAAATAAGAAATACCTCCTTTAATAAACGTAATTATTACAAAATATCTTTCAAATAGACTTATGGATCTGGTGTCTAAAATTTGAAATAAGTAACTGATTATCACCTTACGTGAATTAGATGGTAGATATGAACAAAAGATTTGAGGTGTCACGAAAACAGGAATTTAACAGTCATAAGTTTGATCCAAATTTGTGGTGTACTGTATAAGTGTAAAAATAAATCTCGATTAAATTCAGTTCTGAGAGGGATTCAAATATTACGCGGGAATAATCAGAATTAAGTGAGTCATAAACTAAATCAATGTTATTTATCAAACAAATAGAAAGTATTTTATGGAGAGTAAACAGAAAGTAATCAAATTAGAGGGAGGGGGCAAAACCATGTAAGAAATCTGAAAGAGATGGACTCAAAGCTGAACATTAACCAGACCAGTTTCGAATATCCAATTTAAGTTAAAAATAATGAATCAATTTTGGCGATATTTGATGGAACTTCTCCATGATTAGTAAATAAAAACACAATCAGACTCCGTCCAGAAGAAGAACTTCCTTCTATGGACGGAGTCATATTGTGTTTTTATTTACTAATTAAGCTAAAAACTTTTAAAAGTATTGTAATATGGATGAGAAAAGGTTTTACACTCATAGAAATCGGCTCAAAATACATTATTTCAACTGTGTTTCCCCATAACCTTCTTATCCTAAACATTAAGATACTTAAACTCAATATGGGAAGCATTACCTCGTGGAAGGCCATTACAATGAAATAAAGACCGTTTCGTACACTCCCACAGCAATTGCTGTGGAAGTGTACGAAACGGTCTTTATTTCATTAAGATACTTTTTCAGCCTAAGCGAAAGATTCAAATTCTTACATAAATCACCCGAAAAATGTCCAAAATACGATTAGCATTCGCAATTACAAATGCCAAAAAATTCCTGCTTTATCCCCTCATCTATGACGCTAATAAAGGTGAGATTAACTCCCTCCGAAAACAATAATCCTTCTGGCTGCATCAGATAATGTCTCGCCTTAATTACAAATCGAGAGTGATAAAAAGGGAGTCTTCTTGCTGGCAGCAACAGTTATGATTCGCAACAAGATTAACAGAGCCAGAAACGCGAGACAAAAAGTGGTAGTAAAAACCTTATGGTCAAACATTGGGCACTGGGCGGCTAAGAAGTGAAGCTTATACCAGCGGACGGATGGAGGAAGATTAAATCACAAGGGATTGGACAATGGACCATCCTCTTCCTATACCTCAACTTCTGACTTGGTTCTGAAACAAGAAAACGAGAATCTTCCGATGGTAAGAAGGACTATAACTCATCCTATGACAATCCTTGTACCAACTCATAACGACAAAGTGGTCTGCTAATCAGAACTGGGATCGAGAAAGTGCGGATGTCGGGGTAATCTTTCACACTATAGTAATAAATCTGGGGATATGGATTTGGTATTCCACCTGGTCACCGGATGTAAATTAAGATGGATGAAGGATAGAGATAGTTGGAGGCAATATCGCGCAGATTCCACCGAGAGGGAAATGTTGAGAGAAACTGAAAACAGTTTGCTTTAGACTGGATTGAAACTGCTGGAGGTGATTCCTTGACGTGTTTCCTCCACGATAATGGTAAGATGGGTACAAACTGACCACGATATTAAATATTGTAGTCATGTTTGAAATTTATTTTTTTTTCGAATGAAATTTAAATCAATCCATTGGTACTGAATGTTTGGCAAGGTAATTTTGTAATTGATTTCATAAACAAAAGAAAACGGCTGCATTATGTTTTAAGTGCCGATTTCGATAACATATTGAGAAGCCCTGCACTGTAGAGGGAACAAGCTATGGACATTTCGCTACGACTTTTATTACGAGATTTTTCATGGCTAATTTATAATATTATGTTTTTCGTAGTCACGAATTAATCACTAATTTACAAAACATACTAACTGAACGGTTGGCAGCTAAAATTGAAATTTAAAAAAATCTTAGAGATAATTAGAATTAATATACACATTGTCATAACTAGTCTAGTATTACAATTTACAAATGCAAAAATTCTGTATTTATCAATGAGAAATATAATTTAATGTTTCCATCAATGAAGTCCATCTTCGTTTGTACATTGCTTCTAAGTTAAATTACCAAACTGTACAATAAAGTAAAAAACAAAGGCTACCGTTCTCTTGAAGGGTACTGATACCCAAGAGTCGAGAACCACTGATCTATGGAATTCATCATACGCAGTGTTCATTCACTTGTATCCAGAAATATTAAACCTTAGAAAATTTTTATTCTTCCTTAACATAGAAACTCTGTAAACACAACTTTAAAAGATGTTATTGCTTAGTTTCCTAAATAATGAGAATTAAAGAAGTGATATTCCCGTAATAGTACAAATCGAAATATGGGCAGTACCAACTACGTTATTTTATTTACTCAATATATTCACACACAGAGGGGCATCATTTTAGGATAATTATTTAGAGATAAGAAACGACCTAATGGAGTAAAATAGCATAAATCCATGAACCAGAAACAAGACAATAATAACTAAATAAATAATATTTACATCAGTACAAAATTCTTTATTATTATGCAACATTATTCACATGAACATCGATCCAAAAATTCTTCTTTAAATGAGTTATTTGATAATCCGAAAGGTTCTATGGAGAGACGTGGGGTTCCAAATGCAAGGGAGTCGATAGTGAAAGGGATTATATAAATGTAGAAACAGGAGTCAAGAGGAGTAAGGTGACCTGGGTGGAACATGATATTTAAACAGCGAAACTAATTCGGGAGAATCGATAATGGGAGTTATTAAATTGTAGATGAAAGAAAGGTCAGATTTTATCAATATTTCCTACAAGGTTCTGGAGAAAAGGCATTTAAAACCTAAGTCATGGAGGTATTTTTAGGTGAGGTATGTACAAGAGATTTTACTGTATCAGCAAAAATATCAAAGATTTGGGTCTAGGAGGAAATATTAAAAATTTGCTGACAAGTGATAAAATGCTCACCACTCACTTTATCGGTAAGCTTTATTAATTGATGCAACTGACAGAGGCAAACACCGCAAAAAATGTATAAAGAGACATTCTGTCGAGTAGATACCGTGTCTCCGCTGACTCCAGTACTCGATAATCCCCGAAACTTCGCCCTGAGCGTCAGCACTAAGCGTGGGCGAACCATGGTCAGATTTGAGCAGTGCCCAAGGGCTCTTAATGGATCGCCCATAAATGCTAAGGTAGCATTACAAGGGACTTCCATTCACTGCCACAGCGAGCAGAAAAAAAGGGACGTCGAGATAAAAATCAAACCCTTTTTTAGTGCCGTGCGGCGGCGTTTTCTAAATTTAGCGGAATCTAAAAATCGATTTGAAACAAAGGAACGGTGAGATGCACAAAAGGTTCCTCGAGAGGGAGTGTCCAACAAACAAGGGATTAAGCGGTATAAAAAGACAAATGGACGACTTACACGACTTAGATGACTTAACCCTCCAATGAAATGGCTGAATGAGAGTGCAATTTGTATGTAAATTAAGATATAAATTCTAAGATAGCTCCCGCCATCTTGCTCTCTAAGTTGCGTATTTAAAAGCATTTGATTTTGCCATCAATTTCTGTCAAAATCTTGCCATGAATTTTTAGGGATAGGCAACTGCTACGAGCAAGAAAAATTAAATGGTGTTGGAATATTAATTTATAATATGCACCACTTGATGTTAGGTCAACTTTGCTATGCGCTCATTGCTTCTTAGCAATCGAGGAATTAATTTTGCATACTCTGAATAATTTTAATAGAATGAGAAAGATACATGGAGCAGCAGCAATAAACTTTGTGAAAGAGAACGAAAGAATTACCCATCAGCAAGGGAGCAGATCATCCTTCACAGATATACGTATATATTTACCAGCAATTTCATAGAGGTTGGCAGGTTAGGAGCCTGATTAAGGTTTTGTTAGGGCAACTCGTGTCCATTATTAACTGATACAAGGAATTTTACAATTATCTAATCGATGGCTGTTTTCGGGATATTGTTACTTAAATAACTATAATACTCTCATAAATATTAACTATGATTTTATNTTCTTACATCTAACCCTACTACTTCGACCTGATAAGTTCTAATTAACTAAAGATAATTTTATCTTTAGTTATTAAGTCTAATTAACTAAAGATAATTTTATCTTTAGTTAATTAGAACTTATCATTTAAACATTTTAAAAATTGTATTAAATAGGGAGAAAAAAATTTATGGAATACTCAAAATGAACTATAAGGGGACAATAGGAATCAAAAATTACAAATGATAAACCACCAGTTACTCAGCAAATTGCGTAAACCAGCAGCGAAAACAGACCTCAAAATAACTCTTCGTGAACTATTACCGCGAATCAGCGCGAAGAAAAAATAGCACCCTCGGATGCGCGAAAAGAACAATGTAGCGAAAAAAAAGGATAAGTGTGAATGACCGATACAAACACCACAAATTCAGGTCTCGAGAAGTCGTAATTATATCAAGAGATGATATCAAGCACAGTGATGATAGAGATACGATATCAACTGCTATCTCGAACTCCTAAATTAGATTACTTAAATGCCAGCAAAAATAGAAGAGTGAGTAGCTGGGAGCGCTTTTTCTGCAATAGCAACCATTAAGATATGAACTCAGAATTCCTAAGTAAAACATGACATCGCAGCAAAAGAACTTCAAGAGAGGAGATCGCTGACATTGTCACTTTACGTGAAATACAAGTTTCTAAAGCAGAATATTCCTTAGTTGGGCAAACACTGCATAAATTCCAGTGGAAACGACGAGGTGAAATTTGCTTAGGGTGAATTTTCAATAACGTTTTAAAGCAATTATCTCTGCTAAGAAAGAGCCATATTTTGCTGTAATTAAAGTCCTAAAACTATTAAATCTAATTTAAAATAATTCTGATATAATGAAGCTCGACTTTGTGGAATGGTGCCATACTTAGAAAGAAAAGAACTTCGTAATATTCACACAATATAAGTATTCCACAGATATTCTGAGCATATTTGCAGAGTTCTTTTCTTTCTGTCTGATTTAAAAGATCATTATTCAAGCGATCATCATGAGTTTAAATTTAGGGCGAAAGAAGAGGCAATGCAGGAATCATCGCTTGATAAACCGGAGAATATTCTACAGCTAGTCTAAAAAATTCATTGCTATTATTATAAACCATCGCATCCTTATGATTCGAAATTATTGGAAAAGTTAGCGCTTGGCAACAGGTTTAAAATCACCGTAAGTCTTGCCACCATAAATTCGCCTTCAACTATTCAAGACGTACTTCTATTAAAGTGGATACATCGTTACCTTTATTTAAATTATTCATAGAAATTTCACTTTTAAATAAGTAGAATAAACATGTGCTTGCGACACTTCTTTCGAGTAATCTCGAATATTTTCTACGAGAACTGCAAGCAAAATAACTCTCGTCCAAAATGACCGCTGAGCCTCTAAAAATGTCATCATTTTAGACCACAGAAATGAGTTCAAGTAATTTTCAAAAATGTCGCAGCACATTCACTGCGAGAGAATAAAATGCTAGATTTATAGGGCGGGAATTTGACATCTTTGCAAGAGATCTCTTTTTTCACCATGGTGTATCCATTAACTCTGTGAGCCAAGGAAATTTCACCTGCCTTAGTTCACTCAAAAGTAGGTCAAAGTATTCTAGAAATATTTTTTCCTGGTATATCGGTTACACATTAAGAATAGAACGACATAGCTTTTCCTGTCTACAATCTTTTTCAAGGTCAAGAATAGATTAAAAAGTATTCGATTTAATATAAATTGATTGAAAACCACAATTCATAAAATGTTCACCTATTTGCTACGAGAAATTTGCAATTAATCCACTTCGAGGAAATTCCAGCATACAATTCCTATCAGTATACACATGGGAGTCGAGGAGATAGATAGTCGAACGTTATGAAGCTATTCAGTATATTGTTAAGAAGGGTAATTCTGTATCTACATAGGAGTCGTACAAGACATCATTGGCGTGCAGCCAGGGATTAACTGCTTTTCAAGGATAAAACAAAGCTATCACTTAATTAAAAATGAATTTAACGAAAAAATTCCATTATGTGTCTTTCAATAAAATGTGTTTTATATTTTAATCATATACCTCTAAAACTGTGATAAAATATAACTTTCATTCGCTGTGCGTAGAAATTTAACACGCCTCAACTTAGCAGATTATCTAACACCAGTAAATTTTGATTGCCAGCAAACTTGCAAAAATCATGTCAATATCTTGAATAGTAAGACCTTACAGAATGGTACCCATCCCGTTTCTTGAATAAATCTTCCCAGCATTTTCATATTAATATTACTACATGTAAATAAAGTCACATTATCAAAATTTAGTTAGTATTTTAGATATGAGCATTTAGATGTGTAAGAATTTTTAATTGAAAATCAATTCACGGACGTGCTTCTTCATCTTTAATTCCTAAATTAAAATTTTATCGTACTTACAGAGGATTCGAATCTCATTTCCTGTTCATCGAGCTGGAATAGTGGAGTGAAGTGAAACATTTCACTCTTCACCATTAAATACTATTTTTAAATGGAAAGTATGCGTCGAACGGCATTAATAAGCACTTCTTTAAATGCGGAATTAAAATACATACAATGCAAAAGAAAGAAAATACGCTGAATCATGATTTCTTCGGGCGCTCCGCAAGACCATTGTCCTTTTCCAAGGAAATATCTTCCACGAATACCTACACAAATATAGCGTTTTTTGCAGTAAAAAAAGCAGAAGCGTGAAGTATAATTTTAGGGTAAATGAGAGCACCGAGAAATAAAAGTCTGAATCTGGTATTGTGATTAAAAAGTAAGCCATTTTCAGTTGAATTTATAATTTAAATTAAACAAAAAAATATAATTGGTCAACCCCACTCAATCTCTTCACTGCAAATGAGCCACGAAATGAGAATAATTTAAAAGGGAAAATAGAATATCAGATATATGAGACTTTCATTCAGTTTGAGAGGGAGATCAAATATCCATCGATGAACGCACGAGAGAGGTGTGTTAACTTTGAACGCTTAGGTGGACGCCGGCAAAGTCAAGGATAAACAAAAGTGAAACATTTCGGCGTGACCAGGACTCGAAACCAGTTCTTTTACTTATAGCGTGTATGCTCTGAGCACTTCACCACCGAGCTACTAGGACAAAAGCGGCAATTCAATGTCACCCTTGGCTAAAACGGAACGCGAGAGAATTACTTAGACACGCAAAACTAATAAGGTTCTTGCTCATACTTGCTATTTATTATTCATTTAAAACATGACGTCCAGAGTAAATAAACGTGGATCCTGTTTATTAGCAATGACAGTTAATGATTATTTGGGCCAACTACTACATCTAAACATCTTAGTACCAACATAACAGAAATAAAATAGATAATAACAGCATTTCACTATATGGTTTGGCACCATATTGGCACGCAAGTCCCTTATAATCATCAAAGATGACTCTTTCCACGAAAAGTTCGCCATCCCTGTACTTACCCTGTACCCCTTACATCCCTATACCCTGAATTCAAGTTTCAGTCACTGTCATCGTCAATGGAAGTTAATCCATCCATCAACGAGGTATCGATTTAAAAATTACTTGTAGGAATTGGCATAAGCAATAGACTTATTTTAAAGCTGCATTGGAAAACAAACATCCAATGTAAACCAGTTTTCTGGGTTCCTTACGGCACGTGGATTCGTTCCCGAGTTCTCAGAAGTGAACTGCAGTCGCGACCCTAAATCAAGCTATTTGCGATGGCCTCTTCGGGCGACCACACAACTCTTTCAAGCACAAAGGGCAACGAGCACATATCGCCCATCAACGTCTGCTTTATAGGATCCAAATAACACCCACGCTTGGATATTCTCGGAAAACAAACATGGACACGAACACCTAGACGAGAGATAAAATTGAGAAGAAATAGTGAAAGATGTCTCTACCCATGCATGCAGCGGGTTTTTCCCACGAAAAACCGGAATAAAACATTAGTCACGTCTCTCGCAAACACGTCGCGACCTATTCAGTACAACCTTTGAAAGTTCACTCTCCCTATGAGGAAGAGATGGACAGAGATAGACTCTTTCCTATATAAATGCATGGACATGTCCAAAAAACATGAAAAGTATACACTGCGCGTTCCTCCAAAATCTGTGATTAGTCCCAGTAATCTTTAAACTTCCTAGTAGTATAAAAATAATGTGTTTCGGGATAATTTACGATTCTAAAACAACGAAATGATAAAATATTTACCCGTCCCAGGAAAAATACTTTTATTGGCAACCTAGGTTTCCACGCGTTATCGTCGATACACATGCTGCCAATAAAACTGTTTTTGTGGTACGAGTTAATTTTCTACAAAAAGTATCCCTTTCGCTGTACTTTCTATAATTCTCGAATACCACCGTTCTCGACAGGATCCCATACACTACACGCATACTGAAAATGAGACCTCACCAACGCAAAGTACCCTCGCTCACAGACTTTTTCTTCACTCTTATCGACTATTCTCTTCACGAATCCGAGTTTCTTAAGTACTCGTTCACATATATTACGAATGTGGGCACCCCCATGTTACGTTACTCGTGAGGGTTACTCCATGGTATTTCACCGATTCTGCTGTTATGTTTTCCCTAGGAGGCTATACGAATAATCCCTGGCAATCGATTTCCTTTCGAAGAAGTTGATGAACTTCTGTGTACGTTTAGCTCTAATTGCCAATATCGCACAATTTCGCAACTGTATCCAAATCATTCGAAGATCAATCTATCCTTTTATTTACTTCGATCTAAGTTAACTCACAGATCTATCGGTACCGCTCCGCGAATAGATAGGCTGTTTCGCGCACGAAAATCGAGTGATTTTACTAACTATATGTCTATACCATCGAGAACCTGGATAAACGTAATCTACGCCTCTACTAAACACACGAGCTTCTACACTTGCGCGATCCTGTCAACTTTTTTATCCCGGCATGCTCAGCGACCGCGCACGCGCGGGAAAGACGATCTGTTCCCGATGATGGAACACACTGATACGCATAGGAAAATACGTCGTAAATCTCCTCTTTCCCTCAGGACCAGTCTGAAAACCGATACTTCCCCTTACCCAACTACTTTCCTCCGAACATAAACCACATGTAAGTGCGAGGGAACTATAGCATCGGAAATAACGCGCCCTCTAATTTACGACGCACGCCGAGACAGAACAAAAGAAGCACGTACTGAGAGGAAACAACAAAAAGAGTACAAAACGACGAATGGATAGGCCTTCGGGGATGGTGCTACTCACTCCTGCAGCTATCCGCGATAAACAAGCGACGACTGCATACCACAAGCGTCTCTCGATTGCTATTGACACGTGACCTCGACGAGGAAATGGAGTTGGGTAAGAGGCACAAACAAGTGAGAGCAGAACGTTTTTGTTGATGAGAATTACTCAATGTATCTTGGAACGCTCTTCTAAAGTAAAAAGGATGACGTAATCTGAGGAGAAACCTAATCCATTCCTACAACAGTCAGCTAAAGCAAGTACATACATCAATGATTCGAGCAAATTCAAAGAGGAATCTTTATCACTAACTGCTCTCCATTATCACTACTCCAATTAGTAACGTAAACAGAGAATCAGACGACAATAAAAATACAGATTACTCTCGATAATCCGGGGTAATACTGAAAGCACGAAATATCAGAAAACACGGATAGTCCAATCTTTCATATTTATTTCTTATAATGCTTATAATATACGTAAATATAGACATATAAAGGATAAGCAACCAACGGATAATCGGGAGTTCACTCTTAATTCAAAACACTAATATCAGTTATCTCGGCTATTGATTCTTAATAATACGGAGGATACCCAATAAATTCATTAACATAACATTCTAGATGGGAAAAAAAACATGCGAGCCTGAAGAAGGACTCGAACCCGCTACTTGAACTTAAACCACACAAAGTTTCTGCAGGGGAAAAAATTTCAACTAAATTTGTCCTTGTTTTAGTATATATTTATTCGCATATATTGATATTAGAATCATATGATAAGAAGGCCTTGCTTTTTCGGTTTCGTGAGCCATAATTTTTTTCGGGGAATAAAAATCTTGTGAGTAGAATAAAAGAACAGCGAAAAAGAGGGCGATTTCTTGGGAAAACGTCGTAAGATGTATTTACGTCTAGTATTCATTGAAATAGGTACCCCTTGCCATTATTTTGAATCGCCTCTATAATTTTTAATTCTCTATTACCTGCAGATTGTAATGATAATAACAATAAGAATAATGATTTTATTCCTTTACATTAATCATATTACATACAAAACATATTGCTTTCAGAGGTATATAGGTACCCCATTGATGATAAGCACCAGTTTCGGGGTTACCGACTCTTCATGAAATTAAAAAATACGATAGAAAAATAATGAAGAAAATAAAAGAAATACCCCACTCAATCTCTTCACTGCAAATGAGCCACGAAATGAGAATAATTTAAAAGGGAAAATAGAATATCAGATATATGAGACTTTCATTCAGTTTGAGAGGGAGATCAAATATCCATCGATGAACGCACGAGAGAGGTGTGTTAACTTTGAACGNGAAATTAAAAAATACAATAGAAAAATAATGAAGAAAATAAAAGAAATTAAGACCGGTGTCACTACAAACAAAACTATACAGAAATAACATACATATAAAACATTCATCATCTTCACACAATCTTATTAAACAAAAATTCTACATCTTTGTGATTAACTCAGGATTTCCCTTTTCGTCCAGATACACATTAAGTGTTCCTAACAATACAGCACTTTTATCCAATATGACCAATGCACGATCAGACATTCAACCTACAAGCAACTCGACCAACATTTAACATATTCATAACTGTGTTTGCCACGCGTTAGTGGTTGGCACAACTCTGCATAAGAAGTCGTGGGTTCGAATTTCGCCGAGGACTTGAGCGAATGCGTCTGAGTGACTATAATAACAAGTTCCTCCAAGAAGGCGGAGTCTCATAGCAGTACGCAGCTAGAGTTTCCTCGGCAGGCAGCAGTGATTTTGCACTCTGTGATGACACATTCAATCTGAACTGCGCAATTCTAGCTTCAGTACAGCTTCTCTGCTCATGTTTGTTATAAATTCCTAAAATTCGATAACATTGCTAAAAATAGCGCATAGCTATACAGTTTAATACGAATGTCTCAAGACATTCCTGTCTTCCGAGTACATGTTCACGAGGTTTTACCGTAATTAGATATCCTTTGGCTTGAAATATATCGTATTTCCTAACTTGCAGGATCACAGCAATAAATAAATTCAGCTCCATCTCTCAATGTAACTTCACGGCGACCTAAATAGTACGGATCAGTGCTTGTCGTCCGGGATCCCGCTTTCTCGGAACCCAACGGGTAAAGCTAATTTCCCTTCTTCCCGGGAAAATAGAAGTATATTCCGGAAATCCACGGTTTTAGCCTTTTAAAAATTTCAATTCTCTTCTAAGCATCCTTACCATAGATTGAAAAGCATTTTCCTCAGCTGGCCTTTCCATTACCAGTATTCGCTCATCTGTAAGGGATGAAAGTGTCAACTATGTGTTTTATGAAGAGTTATCATAAATCAGCTAATATAAAATAGTGATATTCTCGTGTAATCTTATACGATTTTTAATATATAAGTACATGAGTAAAACTGTTAATCCCTACATCTATTATCTTTTACACAACTTATACGCATCGTTTAAAAATATTTTGTAATTCCTTTTTGGTTTTTTTGTGATATGAAAGATTTAAACAAAAAATTAATTTGCATTGTTAGTCATCGATAAAAAATATGAAAATAAGAAGAATTTACATCATTTCACCGTTAATTTGACTAAAAATTTTAATCCTGGAAAATTCCCATCATCGACAATCCTTTCATCGCGGAATCCCGACATCGTTAAAAATCCGGGAAATGATATGCCCTAGTACGGATTTACTCTATCTATCCACAGATGCCATACTAAGACCCTTTTTACTGAAGCGTTGACCCTGAAGAAATTTTCTGCGATCCCTTTCTCCTTCCATGACTAAGCTTCTGCGTCGTACTAAATTCATGCACATCCAAACGCTTTTCAGAATGATTACTTAACTCCAACTTTAATGTAGAGCAAAGATAATCTCCATTGGAGTAAAAAATATGTGAGGCCATAAAACTATTCCATTCTGGCGGTACATTAAGACGTCTTCAACGAGAAAAATCTGGGTCCCGCATGGGGATTTAGCGCAAAACCTTTCTCCCTACATGTATATAAATTTTTTCCATCCGAGTTACTCCGCTACCTCAATCTCGCCGTATTTTAAAGCACGTATCTTCCACCGCTTCATTCTTTTTGGAAGGAAGTTCGGATGCAGAAGTAACAAATATATTATTCTTTTCGAGAAGAACTCTGAATTCTTCCTACTTCCTCATCTTTAGCCTCTATAATATGTTACACTGAAAATCACTTTTATTTTAGGGAAAAAGATATCAACATGCTCTTTTTCTGAAGCTCGACGGCATAAAAGCTTGCAAATTACTGCTACCCATTAACAATCGCGAGATGAAAATTATTTATGTTTATCGCAAAATAAAAAACGTTTTTCTTAAAAGGCATCGAAATATTTTTAATTGAAATCGAGCATTTGCGTGCATAAAGAAGGGATAAAGAAATACTTCAGTGAACAAAGACGTTTTCTTATCAGATAACCGCAAATGAATAGAGAACATTTAAAGAGGAAATTCGGCATACGTCTGTCGCTAAATTTCACTTATTACCCCAAAAGAGTTCGAAATTATTTCCTTCCGCTACTGAAGTTCCACAGACCATCTATAATTCCACAGATGAAGTGCTACTTTCCAACAGGAAAATCGATGTTTCACACTTTATAGAGTTGTTTTGTACAGCTACCACACCACTAGGATTCATACATTAAACAAGAGAGAGAACCGCTTCGGGGGACAAATACATAGGGCAACACGTGAGTGTCGGAAAGGATACGTTTTAAACTAAAATATTGACATAATGAGCAATTTCGCATATGAAATGAATAAAATAACGACGATTTGCCGACATTATACAGCGTTACCTTATACCAATCAACCACTAGATGACTGAAATTCCAGCCGAAAAAGATAACAAGACAACTAATTAATATTTGGAAAACGGGTAAGGGTGATCTAGAGCGGTGCGCACCAAGGAAAAATCCCAAGAAAGAATGGACTTGAAAAATGTCTGACGGGACAGGGAATCGAACCCGGCTTTCTCTCCTTTAATAAATCTCATTTCTTCAGTTTTCTTTGAGTTTATTTTCAATCCAACCTTCCTATCTTCATCCTTTGGTGCCGTTAGTGGAATCTGTAAACCCCTTTCAGAAAAACAAGTACAGCTTTCTCTTTCTTTTTAAAAGAACAACTTTCTGGGTAGGTTTACATACCCAATCAACATACATACGATAAAACGTAGTCACAAAAAAGCCAAAAACGTAAACCGATTGGGCTTACAAGATATCAACATCACAGTTGAGTCAGGACCACAGCAGAAAAAAGAAAAAAAAAACTCTTGCAGCGTAAACCGTTATTTCAGTAGTTTCGGCGTCTCTTTCTTTCTATCTCAACAAATTTACATTTATAAGCGCAGAAGACACGCCCCATATTCCATTTCTGAAAATAAGTTTATGAATTTATTTCTATAGATACGATCGTACATAAACAGAGATCTAGATTCCCTTTAAAGGGAAAGTATGATTAGAAATTGGAAGCTGGATTTTTATCCTCGGAACTCGATCGCAGCCAAAAGGATTTACCATTTATAACACATTCACACTTCCGTTTATATCTATCGTAAAATCTTCTGGCAAACACTGAGCTCAAAAAACATAATAGCCACAAAAACGTCCATATGAATTCAAAGAATGTTCTCAGGTTCTTGAAAAAAAAAAGGTTCTTCAATTTCGCTCACCTCATATGAACTTGGTTTTACACTTCTTATCCGCGAAGTATATTAACTATTAATTTATCTCCAGTTATGGTTTCCCTTCCAGAAGGATTCAAGAAAGAGGTGGAAGGTAAACAAGCATCTGATCGTAACCTTTCGACAAATTTTAACCACGAAAGTTACATCGAAACAGCTCATTAGTTATTAGCAATTGTCACAGCACCATCGCCGATTGAAATAGAAAACCTTCGGAAGGAAGTTTCTGAAGGAATCTTTATAGAATTCGTTCCCAAAATAAGCAGCGCAATTCATCGGAACAATCAAAATAAATGAGAAAAGCTACATATGCGGTCATAAAATTCCCGTTTTGCTCGCAAGGAATTCCCCACGAGGAAAGTTCAAGAAAATTCTTTCCTGCGCTCAATATTTTTCTCATATTGCGCTCGTTACATTAAAATCCTCGGAGGACACGAAAGCGGACGAGAAGTACATTTCTTTCAACAAAACGAGAAGAACCCGTGATTTTCCAAGGCGCACCTAAGAACTGGACTTGGCAGTTAACGAATATCCTGCAAACGAAACTTACATCGAAATCATTCGAATCGATTCGCAAGCATAACGTTCAAAAGCAACATTCCATGAGTAGCCTCTTGGCCTAATTTATCCGGTATTACATCAATTCCTCCAATTTTAACATCATTTACCATACATTATTTTCTATAATACACCGAAAATTTTTACCCCAGTTTATAAGGACACTACAAATTAGTATAGAAGTGAAGTAACTACAATAAATACAATCCTTTAACAAAAAATACTATTCATTGCATGAAAGTCTCACCTTCAAACCCAATCTCTCCATAATATACCTCTATACAAGTCTACCTCATACATCTCGAATCACTACTAGCTTAAAATCTTCACGTTTAATTAGCCGATCCAATTTCCAGAAAATCCTCAAATTTAATAAGCCGGTCCAAGGACCAAAAAATGCTGGCACAAATGTTAACCACATCTCTCATTCAATTAAATTTTTAGCGATTACAGAACAATTAACACTCTAGCTCCTAACCATTGGAATAAATTTCTTCAGCTAACTGTGTGTGTAACAGAGTACAAGGTCGAGAAAAAGTTTCCGCGAAGTCCACAAGATGGGCTATTCCGCCTAGTTACAAGTGGACAAATTTTTCTTCCAACTCCTACAGATATCCTCATTTAGCGTCAATAAAGACTAATACAACGACACACGAGGATAAAATCGACGCAATAGAGAGAAAATTACTACTCTCCATTTGCATCCACGACTTTTGGCACCCATGACGTTACATAAATGGTGAAGAAGTCTAGTTCTCGAAAGTTCAGTCCTCATTAAATCTTAAACACCTTTAGAAACGGCCGAGGTTACCTGTATGCGCCAAGTTGCTCCTTTCCAATCTCGAATGAGATGTAAGAATTTAATGACCCGGTATTCGAGGCGTGGGATAAACAACTTGAACAGCTACTCTAGTTAGCATTGAGAACAGGTCGCAAATGCAGATAAGGGTTTCAGCCTCAAATTATCCCATTACGAGGCAAAATACATGTACGACGAACACATATCTTAACCCATTGCTTTCTCGACATAAGCTGCACATACTAAAATTACTGAAAAGAATGCATTTTCGTGTGAACCTTTTTCAAATCAGATTCAAGTAAATTCACAGCCCCTACATGGCTATCATATTGAGATGTCGGTATTGAATAAAGACATATTTTAAACAATGAATAAGCCAGATGATGTTAGCTCGCTAGCGAAACATGTCGCCATAAGAATAAAACCTGTGGAAGTATACAAAGTGTTCTCTCCTGATTACTTATATTTTAATCGATTATTTTGTTTCCTATACAGGGAGAAAAAGATACCAAACAGCGACTTTGATGTCAACGTTAGAAAAAAAAATTCGAGACTAGAGTATGAGGGAAAAGTCTTTAAAAGGATCCATGAAATCAATCACTGTAGTCCCAAGGAAAAACAGACATGAAAAAAATTCTGACAAGACAGGGACTCGATTCCAGATCTCCCAATTGCCGGTCGATCGCTCTAACCATCAAGCTATCCAGCCAGGAATTATCGTTGGCATTAATTAGTTGAGTGACTACATAGAAAAAACGCACGGCAAATAAAATATACCTAATTTAGGGAACTATATTGAAGTAGATACTTCTTTACCCTTAAATATTCATATTTCGTGCATGAGCACCACTTTAACCAATTTCCAAAACCGCAATATTATTTCTGAATGTGAAATTGCTATGTAATACATAAATTGTCAATTGTTTTTGCTTTTTATATAGTATTAGAAGTCTTACAATAATTTTTAAAACATATTTGTCATCATTCACAATTATTATTTTTCCATAACACATTTTTAAATTTGTAGAATTTCCTGTTTCGTGAGTCCGCCTGAAGGTCAATTTCTTACTACACAATTAATGTTTGCCGAGTGTTTTCTTCGACTTTTAATCGATATCACTTATGGAGTAAAATTTATTGAGCATCTTCCCTTATTCATTAAGAAATACGAAACAAAATTTGACAGTGTCCACAAATAAGAAAAAACACATATGCTGTCTGTATCAAGGTAATAACCTCATCATTTGGCAATGGTTATTAATCTAGTTAATACCTCGAAACTGGTGGCATATATATTTATTCCAATTGGAGGAATTTGTCAAATGTTGTTACATAATTCTTAACAAATTAAGAGAATTTTCTATCAAGTATCGCTTGATATGTTGCGTCATCTTCCCTCCTTTTTTTTCTAAAGGAAAATACTTTTTTCTCCTCTAGTTTCGGCCATAGTTGGGAAACCCAACGTTATTTTTTGCATATTCACAATTTTTTTAGAGTTCATATTTTTTACTTTTAAACTTTAATGGGTTAAGAAATAACTCAAATTATCCCATAATTATTTGGCACTCAGATGAAGGAATTAAGCATTTCAACACTTGCAGAATACGAGGCCCTGAAAAGTACAGAAAATCCGTCGTTTCATAAAAGATCGGACGACAAACCCTCAAGTCGTGAGTGAACGAAACAAAAATGGGTGAAGGAATGTTAAGAAGTTTCTTCTCGGCGGGCGGTCCAATGTATCTAGGTTACCCGAAGCATCCCCTCTTCGGGAAATCTTCCGCGTGACGATACATTTCGTGATCTTGATAAGCCCTCCAAACTCCGTAAACACGCCCTTAACAAGGTCGACAGCCAGCCCCGAAGATGTTGTTAACCGCGCCGCTCGCCCACTCTTACAACACCAGCTTACAACTCGACGAAATTTGAATTAGAAAAGCTTCGGTCACGTACGAAAATCCTCTCTTGTGCTCCAACCACATCTCCCCACACATCCGCAGCTAAATCAAGAAGAACGACGATAAGGGATGACAATATCAAATGGTTTTTGCCTCCATGAATTCTTAAAAAGGCAATAAAGCACATCCCAGCGATAAGTTATCGCAGGAGATCCGGCCATTCGCAAGATGTACGGTCGCCGATGTATTACGAACTATATTTACAATGAAACTCGCCGATGCTATCGCCTCCATAACCAATCGCGATTCAGCTCCCGAGATTAATTTATGCCTTCTTCGATATCGGCGCGAAAAGATTCCTTGTCGTTACCTGCAGCATCTGAATCGCAAGTATGATAAATCGGTCCATTTCTTCCGAGTGGGCACCGAATCACCTTGACTTTCTCTCCGCAGCGTCGCTAACGACGCAATCGACAGGCCATTTATTAAGAAGCGACGCAAAGTGAACTATTTTTGAGAGCTCGAGAAATAAATGTCGCTACAATGCAGCTCATAATTTTCTATCTCTTGAAACAATGTATTTCGCTTCGAATGGGCTTTGAGATAAAATCGCGTGTAACTGCAGCAATTTCTTAGCAGGATGATCTTGAAAGGTGAAAACAGCAGATTTCGCTCTACTACATAGACATAATGCCGCCTTAGATTTATTCCTTAAGTAACGGAACTTTCGAAAAAGGGTTAAAATAGACACGATCATTAACCGGTCACGGTGGTGGAGTGGTTAACATGGTAACGCTCTTACCCAAGAACTCGGGTTAGAGATCCGGCTATTAAGATTTTTTTTGTTTGAGAATAGTCTTATTTACTTGCATATTGCTATTTCTGACGCCTCTCCTGTGATTGTCCGATAAATCAATGTCCGTGATGGCACTAGAAATTAAAATTAAATAGACTACAAGGAATAGTTTTCAAACCGGAAATCCAAGTTATTATTTCAATGGCTAAATATTTTTTTACTTAACAGAGTTAAAGAAACTTCATACTTTTCCATAGGGACTTTCATTCGCGACTTCAGGAACACTACACCTGAAAATGTAAGTACGCTTACGGAACCGGAAGCAAATTAAAATCCTCGTGGAAAAGTACAAAGTTTCTTTTACTCTGCAATATCTTTCCACGAAGTCACGGCTTCGGAAATCGATATAATTATTGCTTAACCTTTTTAAGGACTTAGATTGGATTTTTAAGGACTTGCTTGACTTTGAGGATTGCTACAATCATCAATTTTACGCGCCAAAAGTTCTTGTTGTTGTTGAAGTGCTTGTTGAAATCGGATTCGATCTTCAAAAGACTTTCAACTGTTTCAGTAAAAGATCTGGGTTTTGTTAGCGTCCAGAAATGGTTTTTAAGAAAACGCATGGGATGATCGGTTAGTCTTGATAGCTGAGCTGTTTCATGCTCGAAAATAATTACTAGGATACGTATGTACATCGGAATTGGCAAAGAAATTGAGCGGCAAATATTTCAATATGGGAATACGTTCTTTTAAATGAGAATGGTTGGAAAGGAAGGTTCCAAAATCGGAATGAATGGGCGAACCTAATACCTTATATAATGAAAACGACACTCGAGTTCGACATCCCTGCTCTAATTGGAAATTGTTTGTATTTAATTTAACTGTATCTTTGTATTAATTATGGTATTAAGTTTATAATTTTCATTTTGAAAGAGGAACAACCCCTGGTACTAAGTACATATATACGAACATGCATTTTAAAATTGCATTTGATCTTATTTCATATTTTTGTTCTTCGATATTATTCTCATTTCTTCTTTTTTCTTTTCCTTTATTATATTCTGCTGCTTGATTCTCGTAATTTACTCAGAAGGTTTCGCAGGTTTTTTACGCTCCCCTTCTCGAGGGGAGATTCGTGTATTCGTGCCGTTTTATATTTCTCCTAACTGCAAACTTGGGTTTTTAAACACATAAAGTGGTTTCTTGTGCACTTTTTCAACCAATCTTTCGCAAAAATTACATGACGAAGAGGAGGAAATTATGAGTCGAAAGAAAATATACGGTAATCTTTATCTCGCCCGAGTAAAGCCGTATTATTTCTTGCGGTAGCCGAGAAGGCTTGTCATGAACCCTGAAAAATCCAGTAAAAGCAATTTACATTTTATATCAGGTAAGCATTAATTAGGTTTCAGGTAAAAATTACTAATAACTGTAAGAATATAATAATTCTGTGGTCATTGTATTTATGTCATGCGCCTATTGAATATTTATTATGTAAATACTTGTACATAAGTAGGTAAAAAACTGCATCCAGGCTTCACAGCCTACCCGCAGTTTGTTAACAACAATAATAATAAATTATTATTTTCATTATTATTATAAAGTACGGAAACATTCGTCGCGGTTCGAACCAGGAACTTCTACTCCAGGAAGTCAAACTGCGAAGCGAAGATGTTACCTGATACAAGTACCACAACGATTACATCCACGGCAAACATTAAAAACAAATAGACTCACAGACACAGAAACGTACACCATTACACAATGGGGCAGTATTTCCTGAAGGTTAAACGGTCGAGATTCGCATTGGCACTCGATAGATATGCAATGCGCGGGAGCGTCGACGTAAATTTTCAACGGATTTGTCTTTGTTTCTGATCGGAGCACCTCCGGGAAGGGGCACCAAATTGACTGCATGCGAGATAATCCGAGTAAACAATGATGTCTCGCTGGAGATCGCGTCCGCGCCCAGAAAATTAGAGTCCGCAGACAACTGCGATCTACTCGATACGCTAAACTGGTTTGCCGAGCAATAGCAATAAAACGAGACGACTCTAAAACCAATCTTGTTTACATATCGCCACAGCCATTGTTTTCTCTCCATCGAATGGAAAACGGAGAAAAAAATTATTCCGAAGCTTTCGATTTTTGCCGAATTCCCTCGCGCCGCAGGACGAAAAAAACGGCTTCATGGAGGAATAAAACATGCAGCTCCCATTAATCCTTCGATATAATAAAAGATTCACAATGGGGGATAACTATAGAGGAAATATATAAGGTCTCATGCATCGATTTTACGAGTTTTTATCGGAATTGCCATATTAGTTTGGAATAGACGTGGCGAGGTTGTTCATTGGTTTGAGTATCTGCCCGAAAAGTTGGAGACCTGGGTTTGAGTCCCAGTTATGACCATATTTTTCAAATCTGTTTACCTTATGTCAGAAAAAATAGTTAAGCATTGATATTTAGGAAGATGTAAAGTAATATCTTTCTTTGCGATTATCGATTACGGCTAGAATTTGATTAACTCACTTGAATGTTCAGGAATTCTTCAAAAAAAGGCTAAATACTCGTATATGAGTACGGGGAGGGAATATTATATCCACATAATATTTCCTTCTTTTTGTAGATTTTTCTTTTTTTATCTCCCATAAGCTATAGTTTGTTGTCAATATTCAATGATAAAGGGTTGTACGTAAGAGAGGACGAAATAGTCTCCATGTCGCCCTTCAAATAAAGACGTATAATTATGATTACTACTGTGTATGTTAATAATGATAATAATAATAGATAAAGGACTGGATAACTTATCAAGAATTGGAAAAACGGCACTGAATACGGAATATTTTGGAACATGAACTTATCGAAAGACAAAACGCTTATGAATGACACAAACGCAAATTACTATAGATTATATTTTAAGGGACTGTATTAATATGAATAAATAGCAACATATGTACATACTGGAGATAAGTCTGAAACTAACACATCAAAATATCATGATTTTTCATCGTTAATCTATTTCTTGAAAGTCAGAAACATCGAGAGTCTAAAAAGGAAACTTCAAATCCGGCCAGAATAAATGCATCATCTCGGCTTAGATCTGAATACAAACGAATTAAGACTGATTCCACAATGAAGAAGACTTTAAATTTATTACCACCCTAAGTCAATGCAATTTACATAGTTCGATATTTTCAATGGATGTACAACATATTTTGAATCGTAAATTCTCCCCGCGCATCGCAACTTGATACCAGTGAATAATTAAGCTAATAATCAACATGATTATTATTCAATATGCACAAAGTTTAACCGATTAGAGAGATTATGCAGAGGATTAAGACAGATTTCCCGTAGCCTCATCCACGATTCTCCCGTTAATAAAAATACAAATTATGTAAATATTACTTCGCGGAAATTTCGAAATTCACCGAGCCTTTTAATTCGCCGCTCTCCTTTATTCATGAAGAGTTGCGCATATTTACAAACAGAATTATCATACGATGATGCGCGGTTATAATTTGAGGTGTTTTTCTGCGAAGCAAGACTGCGATATTTTGAGTGCTATAGTCCCACGTCTGAATAAAATATATCTCAATGTAATCTTAATAATTAAAATTTTCATAGCAGCCATATTAGTGAATATAGTCTCTATAGGTGTACTAAATGCATGTATGCACTTTTCTTGTTTACATTCGTTATTGCCGCGCAAAGTTAAGATCTATTTCAACACTTTACAAGAATTAAGTTCAATATTCAATTGGGCACCGAACTGTTCTAAGTAATGAAGTATTTAGTTTCTATATTTCTTTTTAGCGTAATGCCCCCAAGTATTTCTATTGTATTCTTTTATACTGTTACCTTTAATGCAATGTTATATTCACTTAATTTTCCGCAATTACGACACTTTTCATGCTATCGACTTAATGTAGCTAACCTGATATGATGTCGTGATTTCATTGGATTCTTTATGATTTTACTCGTTTGTAAATAACTTACAATTCGAATTTCCGATCAGGTGGAGAGGAATAAAACTTAACTATGAATTTTGATTTCAATTGCCCAGCAAGTGCCCAAAGATGAGAGTAAAATCCCTCAAAAACCTCCGTAGGCAATACATTACATACATCAGTTTAACGTTAAAAAGTATTGCATTAATTTTAATATTGTAATATGAAAGTTACGATTAAAGTTATACATCATGACAGTTAGATCTATATAAACATCAGACTATAGAGTTAACATAAAATACAAACTTTTGCACCTAGTACGTGTTTGGATATCCATGTAATGTAAGAAATATATAAAAAAACGTTTTCATCTATATCTATCTAGATTCCTTCATAATTTGTGCTGGTCTGCTCCATTTTAGTGGATACCCTAATTTGTAAATCGTTCGTAAATTACACTCAGAGCGATTTCATGACACACGAAGAAGACTGAAAGTTAAATAGAAAATGAGGTGGCCAATATATACTGTAAGATGTCATGAAATAGAAATATCACTGAAAATCGATTATATCTTTTAATATCACCAATATAAGTGTGCCTACTATTATTATTTTGAAATATACAAGTGGATCACGCATCAGATGCTTCTATTTTACCATCGCTTAATTTGAATACGTAGATTATGCTCCTGGAAAACTAAATGCGGACATCTCCCTCCAAAATCCCGTGTTTTAGGGTAAGGAAACCAAAAACATTTCAGATCAAAGCAATCTCCGCTTGTCTAACCCTCCAGTTAACGACCCACTGTTCGGCAAAACCTTCGCATAAAACTTCCGCCCGTAAGCAGTCTGAAGAGAAAGAGAATAATAAAGCTTGCCCTTAAAGCGCTGATAAGCGGCGAGAGATTCGGCAGTGAAGCGTGGACGAGACGCCGGCGTCTATGAATGGGCCAGTCAGACGCGACGACGCTGAATAGGACGTCGTTAAGGGGCAGGAGAGGCAGTGTCGTGACCTCCGCAATGGGTCTGAAAGGGTTTCTTTAAAATGGGCACCGGTGATCACCAGCCGCATACAACGTGGATGGCTGAGAAAGCGAAAGACGTACACAACAAGGAGCTAAAAGGGGTTCCGGACAATGGGGCGGAATCTGCTTCCGCCGAGAGAGAATTCTGCCGAGACCGACTTCAAAGTCGAATCCGCATCACGTAAAAGCCTTGCGAGAGGACAACAATGACCGCTGATTGACCCGCGTGGTATTGTTTTTCTTACTCGGCCGTCGGCGCTGACATCTAGCGGAGAATTCGGAAGGAGCGGTGGAGAGTATGGAATCGATCTGGCCGATGGAGGTCGACCTATCGCTCGCGATTGATGACGTAGTTTCCGGAGAAAAAAGAAAGGTGGGGAAAAAAAGGACTGGAGTGGGGGATGGAGCAGGTCGGGATAGTAATTAAGGGGGCTTCACTCTTTATCCTATCAACTTTTTTTCTCGCGAGTCCTTGCATGTTTTTATGAAGGTCCGAGGGGAGTCATAATCGATTCTTTCTCCGTCGATATCTTTTCTTAAAATTTATAATACGCCAAATCTGTATATCTAATGTACTAATACTGTCCGGTACTGAATTTATCACTTTCACGCTCACTTTTCGAAATTTTGAGGAGGAAAGGTTAAGAAGAATCGCAAATACTTGTGAAGCATTGAACTTTTTGGCACAGAGATGATGGAATACATATAGTTACTTAAAGGTCATTCAGTTCAAACTAAAAGGAACTGATAGCAAGTCCAGGCAAAGTAAGAAGTTTCAACATACTTTTATACTACAGTCAGAAAATTTGATAGCAAGCACTTGGTAAAAAGAAGTAAGTAGCATTGAATTTCGCCGTTAAATTAACAAGTTTCGTTATAACATCGCCTACAATTACCACTATTCACAGTCAATGAATTAGTGATTCAAAGAAAGATAAATAACCTCAAATTAATGTTAATAATTAATCTCACAACCTATAATAAGTAACCCCTGTAGGGCATTACGAAGTTACAGAATATTAATGAGTGCTTCACTATGAATGATTAAAACTATTATCAAATAATGAATTTATTTGCCTAAACAACTAAATTAATGACCGAATGGATCTCCTTCGTTGATTTACATGGCTCGGACCAGATAAATCAGAAAAGCTTATAACAGAATGTCTACATAATGAAAATTTGATAGGTTCTATGAACAGCAGGGACATAACACAATTGAGATTAACATTGCTCTACATTCTCCCAAAGCTATAAATAGAAAAATACTAAACGCCAAAAAGAATGATATTATTAATTAAGAAAAAGATGATTACCCGGGAGTATATCTTCAAAGAACATTAAATATTCAATTCTCATAAGTCACACATAGTTCAAGAAAACGTACCCGTGGTAATATTTGATACTAAAAGAAAAGTTACATAGTTTAACACGTAAAAAAGCAATTTCGTTTTAAGGGTAATCAACAGAGAAAAACGCATTTACATTTGAACATTTACAGCTATATTTATATTTCAGTTTCTAACGCTCATGTGACAAAAATAATACTTTTTAAATTAAAATAATTCCTATTGCGCTGCTAAAATAGGCGAATAATAAACTCCTGAAAAGTTTAAAAGCTTGTAAGGTCTAGGATACTTTAGCAAAGACCATTCGGGGTGGTCTCTCAATATTTTTATTTTCTCGCGAAAAGAAAGCGACGTGTGGCCTTCATAAGAATACGGTATCCAACATAGAATCATTACTGATGGGCGGTGCGTCTAAAGTTCTCTCGACTACCGAATAGTTCTCATATGCGGCACATCTTCATTATCCGCGACATCCTCTTCCACCACAGCTTATTTTATATTAAACACGACCAATGTCTTTGGACTTCTTTGCCGTGCGTTATCAACGTATGTTCCTATTCAGGCCCAAAAAGAAGTTCATTAGATTTCCCTGACGAGGATGGATTGGAGACGATATAGAAGCTAACATTTCATTCATTATACTTAATTATCCCTAATCATTTTAAGAAAATTACGCTCATATTCGTTTCAATCTTTACTCAAGTAAAAAGAAGAAAATTAACATTTCCCTTGATACTGTTTATACAAAGAAAATAGAACACCTCATCGTATATTTTTTTTCGAAATATTGGCAAATATTTTAAACTAATCTTTCCAAAGTTATAATTTCCATAAACTAATAACCTTTAAATGTATTTAAAACACCGGCCTCAGTGGAGGAGTGGTTAGCGTGCTACCGCTCCAACCA
>KZ308228.1:2051903-2094403 GCA_000376725.2 Ladona fulva
AAATGCTGAAAAATTTGTCTCCAATAGAGAGATACGTTATGGGTCAAAATGACCCATAGCCGTCCTTCTAGGTATATTTTCCATTAAAAAATTAATTGACAACTATTTCGAAATTAACTTTCCGTCTTCAAATCATATAGGTAAAAACACACAAAGTCAAAAAATTTCAAGAGAATTAAAAAATAAATAAGTCGTGAAAATTCATGTTGAACATGACGTATGGGTCAAAATGACCCATCCCGTCCTTCTAGTGTTAATTTGTATGCATTCTTACAGTCTCGAAGAATTCTGGAGAAAGACTTACTTAATTTAATTTTGATTATTCATCAACCTAGGTTCTGTACATTTTCCCTTAGGTATTTTTATCTCAAGGATCTAATGTTTAAACAGCCTTGGAAAAGAATTGCATATTATTTTGTGATCCATGCGAACTAAGTCAGCGAATACTCATGGATAATTAACGACGCTCGAACTTAAATGAAGTCGAAATTAGCATTTAACCGAGCCTCGTAAAGCAGATATATTTCTCGTACCTCTCTCCGTAAGCGACGTCTTTATTAGGCTTCTGCTTTGTCAAAAACGAAATCCCAAAATACAAGGAGAGGTGAGGCAGAAGATGGAACAATCGAAGGCTAAACTCGGCAACAAAAGGTCAAGCCGTTCCATCTATCAATTGCGAGGATTGCCGTCAAAGGAAAAAGAAGGCCCAACCTTTCAGCTAAATCAGTGGCAGGCGAAGGGGGTCCACATGGCCTCCTAGGGGTTGACACATTTTAGCAGCGGGAATACAAGGAATAACAGAAGCGCGTGGTAGAGACGAACTGTCACATTTTATTTATATAGCTTAAGCAGATTATTTCATCCATTTAAATTAATGGAAAATTAAAACCTCTCGGAATTTAAAGGACTGTAAAAAACATCAAAAGTGATCTTATTTTGCACTTTAAATAGGGAGCGTGTTAATGGGAAGAGTAAAGCGAACGTTTTATTTACCTCAAAGATTTTATCATCACGTAAAAGCCTTGCGAGAGGACAACAATGACCGCTGATTGACCCGCGTAGTATTGTTTTTCTTACTCGGCCGTCGGCGCTGACATCTAGCNTCTCCTTTAAACTGGGAATTAAACGTGTAAGGGAGGCCCATTGGCCTAGCCTCGCAAAAATGGCTAAATAAATAAATATGAATGAAACTAATATCTCCAAGCAAGACTTCGTGGAATTCCACACACATCTTAATAGAAAGAATATTTAGTAATTTATACGCGGTTTTTTAGACTAGTCTAGTCAACGACTTCTACAGCTGAAGTTGACGTCTTCCACATGGAGATGTCAACTCGTTCACGAAACTAGTCTATAAAAATCTTCTGCGGAAATAGCGAAGTATTCCTTCTTTTCAGATGAGCTAATACAAATGCCTGAATTTAATATTCATCTAAACTAATATTTTTATCATCATTAGTTTTATTTTGCAAATCTTTCTGCAATTTTAGCAAAATATGATGTAATTGAAAAAAGCCAGAGATAATAATAACAACCGGAGCGAAATTAAAAATGGTTTTGGCCGGTATGACGTCGGCAGGGGCGAAACCGTAACAGAAATATGGCGTATCCGTTGAACCGGAGCGAAAATAATTAAGTTTCGAAGCTTTGGACATAGATATATCCCGAGGGATGTGCAGATTTTCGCCTCGGTGATATCCCGACGAAAACGAAGTAATTTGGTCGCATCGGAGGAGAAACAAGAGCGTAGCGATAATCATCCCTCGTTTATATCCCGAGGACCGGGGATCTGTCGCGCACCAACGCAAAACAAATGACAATCGTCAATTTCGCACGCGCGTCGATTTATACGCGGATGCCGGAAGTGGCGGTGGCGATAATTGGACGGGAACGCAATACTAAACGAATGAACGTGACAAATTCGACCGGAATGAGACGGAAAACGAATATCAAGTCGGCTGCGACAAAAATAACAATACAAGTAATCCGCTATAGAAAGGTTAAAGGCGATGCGTGCTAGAAATTTGCCGGGTGAACAACACCTGCTACATCAAAGGCAATTCTTACTCCTCTCAGAGCACACCCACTGCCAAAAATAACCACATCCATCCAATAAATGATTAACTGAGAGATCAACGATAAAATGACTGACGGTTTAATAGCAAGGGTGCGTATAATTTAGCTTATAACTTCTTCAGGCCGGTGAGAACCTCTAACACCTAACCATTTGCTAAAAAAATTCCTTGAGAAGGAATGGGGCTTACTAAGCAAGATGAGGAGTAGGGCATTTTCCCCTCTTTTTCCTCACTGAACTATAAAGCTGCAAGAGTGAAAAACCACGTAAAAGCAACACAATGATAATAACACATCGACCTCAACAGGGCGAGATAGAGACTAGTCTTTTCTCATAGCTAACATTTCTTCGTAAAAAATTATAAGAAAGAGATATATTGAGAACATACGCACGGAAAATACTTGCAGGAAATAATGCGTAAAACTCCTGCGAAACCTATATATCGCGGAATTTTACAAAGAGCAACCGAAATGAATACCATATTTTTATAGCTAAAATCAAGAACAAGAATAAACGTAAAGAGATATATTTTCCATCATCCTGTATCAAAATTAGATCAATTTGAAACGATAAAATAACTAATAATTCAAAAAATACAGTATATAATGACCATTTAAGATTTCAAATTGAAGAAAGCTTCATGAAGTAATTTATTAAAAATTATTTGAATTGATTTACTGGTGCGTTAATTAAATTACCCTTTTTCCGGGAATTTGCGGAAATTTTTTCACTGTGATCCATTTCCATACGAAAAAAAAAGAGGAAGTTCGTTTCACCAGCAAAAATGTATATAAGCTCGCGTAACTGAGCATCTGAGACCACTGTATACGCTAAAATTCAAGTATTCTTACAGCTAGAATTAATTAAGCATTTAAAGCATCCATGAACAACCATTTTTTTACTAATTTCCTCCTTGCAAAATACTATTATACGCGGAGTTTACGCAATTGCTTCCAATCTAAGAAAGTCGTCTTTATTATCGTTTAAACACAAAGAATCTGAACTTTTTAATAAATCGTCCTCATTGGCACATTCAGAATTATTTAGTTTTAAAATGTAATTCTAGCGTTTATATCAAACACAACTGAAGAAATATACGTGATGTAAGTTATAAAAATAACAGATAAATCAAAAAATACCTTTAATAATTAAAAATACAACCTCCATAAATAAATAGACTTCTTCGATTCCATAATCAAACTTTTATCGCATTTTAGGTCTTCCGTAAAACCTGAGAAATTTTGAAGAACGGAGAGCAAGTGTTCATGTGAGACATTCATTACCATTGGCCCCGCTACTAAGCCGTCAAACCCTCTTCTCTTTATTGCGGTATCTGCAATGGATTCCGTGCATCTATAGATACGAGTCTAATCCTTCTGACCGATGAATGGTAAAAGGGTAAAAGGCCTCCTGTCGAACGTTCGGATCGCATTCGCCCCGTAAAAATGCTCCACCTACGATCCCAATCAAGATATTGGAAAGGCCAGAGGGGACTACAGATATCTCCTCGACGACAAATCAGCGCCCGACTGCTCTCCCAGATTACCCCTAAGTTAAAACGCTCATAGAATAGGCAGTGACAAATAGGAAAGGTAATCGAAACGGAATAGAACCGAATCCGAAAAGAAAACTCAGTTTTGCCGGAGTGAAAACCGAACCGAAAACTCTAATTCCTTAAACCTGAACAGAAACCGGTTACCAATATTCAGTTCGGACGAATCGGTAATACCAGATAAATTCAATAAATATATGCAACGAAGATTAGAAACTTACAAATTAACGTTGAAATTTCATTTTATTCGTTGTTTACATCTTTGTTATGAACGATATTGATGTAAATTTTAAGTAAATGAAATTCTATCTCAAATTTTCTCACACAAGGATTATATCGGAGGTAAAAATAACCGGTTTCAACCGGTGTTTAAACCGGAGCCGAAATTTGGCATTTTCAAAAGGGCATCGATCTGGACGACGGAAATTGAAATCGATTTAGTCGAATCGAAACCGGAAACCGTAATTTAATCGGTTATGTTTTCCGGTTCCCATCAACGCCAGTTTGCACCTCCAGTAAACACGTGCAACTATGATTTACAACTAGATAATATATACAACCTAAATCTTTCATATATATGATACGAGTAATTTATTTATTTTTTATATATATTTACAATTTTTAATTGTATATTTCACTTGAGATTTANTCTCCTTTAAACTGGGAATTAAACGTGTAAGGGAGGCCCATTGGCCTAGCCTCGCAAAAATGGCTAAATAAATAAATATGAATGAAACTAATATCTCCAAGCAAGACTTCGTGGAATTCCACACACATCTTAATAGAAAGAATATTTAGTAATTTATACGCGGTTTTTTAGACTAGTCTAGTCAACGACTTCTACAGCTGAAGTTGACGTCTTCCACATGGAGATGTCAACTCGTTCACGAAACTAGTCTATAAAAATCTTCTGCGGAAATAGCGAAGTATTCCTTCTTTTCAGATGAGCTAATACAAATGCCTGAATTTAATATTCATCTAAACTAATATTTTTATCATCATTAGTTTTATTTTGCAAATCTTTCTGCAATTTTAGCAAAATATGATGTAATTGAAAAAAGCCAGAGATAATAATAACAACCGGAGCGAAATTAAAAATGGTTTTGGCCGGTATGACGTCGGCAGGGGCGAAACCGTAACAGAAATATGGCGTATCCGTTGAACCGGAGCGAAAATAATTAAGTTTCGAAGCTTTGGACATAGATATATCCCGAGGGATGTGCAGATTTTCGCCTCGGTGATATCCCGACGAAAACGAAGTAATTTGGTCGCATCGGAGGAGAAACAAGAGCGTAGCGATAATCATCCCTCGTTTATATCCCGAGGACCGGGGATCTGTCGCGCACCAACGCAAAACAAATGACAATCGTCAATTTCGCACGCGCGTCGATTTATACGCGGATGCCGGAAGTGGCGGTGGCGATAATTGGACGGGAACGCAATACTAAACGAATGAACGTGACAAATTCGACCGGAATGAGACGGAAAACGAATATCAAGTCGGCTGCGACAAAAATAACAATACAAGTAATCCGCTATAGAAAGGTTAAAGGCGATGCGTGCTAGAAATTTGCCGGGTGAACAACACCTGCTACATCAAAGGCAATTCTTACTCCTCTCAGAGCACACCCACTGCCAAAAATAACCACATCCATCCAATAAATGATTAACTGAGAGATCAACGATAAAATGACTGACGGTTTAATAGCAAGGGTGCGTATAATTTAGCTTATAACTTCTTCAGGCCGGTGAGAACCTCTAACACCTAACCATTTGCTAAAAAAATTCCTTGAGAAGGAATGGGGCTTACTAAGCAAGATGAGGAGTAGGGCATTTTCCCCTCTTTTTCCTCACTGAACTATAAAGCTGCAAGAGTGAAAAACCACGTAAAAGCAACACAATGATAATAACACATCGACCTCAACAGGGCGAGATAGAGACTAGTCTTTTCTCATAGCTAACATTTCTTCGTAAAAAATTATAAGAAAGAGATATATTGAGAACATACGCACGGAAAATACTTGCAGGAAATAATGCGTAAAACTCCTGCGAAACCTATATATCGCGGAATTTTACAAAGAGCAACCGAAATGAATACCATATTTTTATAGCTAAAATCAAGAACAAGAATAAACGTAAAGAGATATATTTTCCATCATCCTGTATCAAAATTAGATCAATTTGAAACGATAAAATAACTAATAATTCAAAAAATACAGTATATAATGACCATTTAAGATTTCAAATTGAAGAAAGCTTCATGAAGTAATTTATTAAAAATTATTTGAATTGATTTACTGGTGCGTTAATTAAATTACCCTTTTTCCGGGAATTTGCGGAAATTTTTTCACTGTGATCCATTTCCATACGAAAAAAAAAGAGGAAGTTCGTTTCACCAGCAAAAATGTATATAAGCTCGCGTAACTGAGCATCTGAGACCACTGTATACGCTAAAATTCAAGTATTCTTACAGCTAGAATTAATTAAGCATTTAAAGCATCCATGAACAACCATTTTTTTACTAATTTCCTCCTTGCAAAATACTATTATACGCGGAGTTTACGCAATTGCTTCCAATCTAAGAAAGTCGTCTTTATTATCGTTTAAACACAAAGAATCTGAACTTTTTAATAAATCGTCCTCATTGGCACATTCAGAATTATTTAGTTTTAAAATGTAATTCTAGCGTTTATATCAATAGAAAAACTCCCAATACTAAAACCAAACCTTTATTATTTCAGAAAATTGATGCAACAGAAATATACCTTATAAATCCTCTTTAAATAAAATGATGAAGTCCTGCATACCTTACAAAGAATTGGAAGAGAGATTAAACTTGTACTATGAATTCGAAGGTACTTTTTTCAGCAGAAAGTTTCCGTAATGAGGTACTTAAAACTTTCCTCTGTACCTGTCTTGCTATTCTCTGACTCGCGCTTACGAACTAAAACAACAATTCCTTCTGAATTATAAACATCCAAGATAACTGTATTTAAAACAGAGAAATGAGTTCATCATTAATTGGAGATACTACCGCTTAATCCGTAGAGATGGATGAATAATGACCAAAGCAAATAAAATGAAAATAAATGCAAAGGAAACTAATTTAATTTACGAAAGACATTCCTGCACGTTTCCTTAAATTTGCCTATCCCTTAAAAGTTCATGGCTTTCCTGAGAGTTTCAATTACTTGACACAAAGTTGAGCCAGAGTATAAAAAAGTATGCCAAACTCCAAGAGATTATTATTACATCATATACATTTTTATAAGCAAAGAAATAATTTAAAACTAAATAATACTGATATCCTAATACTTTGCTTCAGTACATCAAATTACAACGCTGCACAGTGGGCTAGAATCGAACAAAGCTGGCCAAGAGGCCAAAAATTGTTTTTTAGAGTGAGGGACGTGAAACTTCGCATAGATATTTAGAAATGCCTGAAGTTTATTGTTCCGTTTTTAATTTTTCTTTAGTTTTGCGCGATAAAAAGATACAGGGTGTCAAACTTGGCCAATTTTCACAGAAAATGATATTCTCGGATTTTTCTGAAAAATGTTCAAGTTTGTTGCGATGTAGACTTTGTTGAATGAAACTGGTGCAAAAACCGATTGTGCAGTGTTTTAGTACCATTTATGATCTTTATATGATTTTTTCGTTATAAGTTTTTGCTCAAATATGGACCTCTGCTCATTTTATGTAACAAAATGGCGGACACCTTTTTCGGCAATTTTTTTAGATAAAGTAAGGAAATCAACTAGGAAAACGGCGATAAACTATTAAGTCTCTTATATCACGTCAATGTCTAAGGTTTCTAAATATAGAGTGTGAAGAATTTTTTTCGATTCACCAGCTACCCTGGGATTACGGCGGCTTTTTCGACCCCGCGGCACGGCCCGGCTGAGCACCACGGTCATCCCGAAATCTGTCGCGATGCCTATTGGGTTGTCTTGTATCATTTTTTAGCTAATGCCATGCTATATTCCGGCTAAAAATGTTATAAACGTATTTCACAGTAACTTTAGTGCGTATTAGGAATTTTTTTCACATATTAGCGGAATAGCAGAATAAATAATTATCCAATCTGAAATATTCTTCACGGGTTTCCAGCCGGGTGAAGAATTTCTCAGACAGATTCACCGGGAAAGCATAAGATCTTTCTAATTATCCAATGTATGTACCTCAGAGTATTGAATTATTTTAATTAGTATTGTTAACTTAATATTTAATTTTACTTATACCTTTTTAATCCTTAAATTTGCTGATGACTAAGTTATTAGTCTTAATGATGATAATTGACAGAATACTAAAAGAAATTACTTTTATTATAAAGATATTTTGTCAGGCCTTTTATCTGTGACGTGGATAAGCCCTCTACTTTGCTTTCCTTCTAGAGGCATAGGCATCTTTCTAAGCGAAGTCGATTCTGATCTTTCCAATTCTGACATTTAAACTCATTAGAATGGACCAATATTTAAAAACAGAACTCACAGAAGAATACGTTTTTCATGTGGAGTTCCAATGCCCTTCTTATTAAATCTCGGTTTAAGTACAGCAAATTTTTGATTATCCGGGGACGGATTACATGTACGGCGGATAACCAGTGGCCCGCATATACATAACTACGAGTACATTAGCTAGTTATCGTAGCATGCCTAACAATAGAGAGATCACGGGTTCGAGTTCTGGACGTAGCATATATTTTCCTGACTGTCAGCCAATGCCATAACGTAAATGAAATTGAGCACCTGCAGCTATTTACATGTTGGTTTTAAATGAATATAAATCAAGATTATATCCTTTTTGTCTCCTCTAATTACAACTATGCTGACAATTAAATGGTCGTTTTATATCCAAGAAACGGTCTTTCATCACATTCTGAACTTTCTTTGAGGGCAAAAAAACAAACCGAGCAAAGAACATCATTTTCAACTCGCGACTCAATTTGCAGGTGGCTTTGAATCAGCTAGAATAATATTCGTTCCACCTACCTTTTCATTCAGGATACGAACAATATGAAAATTTGGCGCCAATTGGGTTGATGAGGACGGATGATCTATCACAACAGCGAAATTGTGGTCGGTACACCGAAATGAGTTTACTATAAAATATTCGAGCGAAAAACCGCAATTAATTTCGCCTTGACCGTTTAATGGAATAAGGTAACGGGCGGTACATTCCCCCTTCCCATTGCATTTGATGTAAAATGATTCTATTAATAAGCCCTTCCCTTTCATATTACTCTGAGCGCACGCTTCGTGATTATGGATCAAATTGCAATAAGAGATTAAATGAAATCACTCAGCAGTTTCGGCAGGGGAATAACTGTGATGTCCTTGGTAGAGAATTTAAATTTGACTATACACGAAGATAGTTTTCTAGCAGATAAAGAGGGGCAGTTTTTATTCTTCTGGCAATTCTTTTTTATTCTGGCAATGCAAATTAATTTAAAACAATTTTTTACAAACATAATTAGAAACTTACAGATAAAGAGATAGACCCTTTATTGTCGAGGTTAGGCCCATGTGGGCCTCACTTCCACCTAACCACGTATGTCATTATGACACGTGCGAAATATAATTGTGAAATTAAAGAAAGAGTTCAGAGCTGGAAAAAATCTTTGCAACTGAAGGTTGACAAAGAAAAGACTCACGCTGCGGAAAAACACCAACAAAGAAAGAAGGTTAGAAAAAACGCGAAAACACAGTAAATACACATAAAGACGATATATAATATAATAAATTTGTAAAAGGTTAGGAATAATTAAATTGTAAGGTTTCTCCTCATATGCTTACTTCTCAACTTCAAAATTTAGAGATTAAACCAAAGAAAATACAAGTAAAATTGAAAAAGTTCAAAGAAAGGCAGCCAAATATGTATTGGGTAGGCACAAGATGGACAGCGTAAGTGAAATGCTCGAAATCCTCGGCTGGGAGACATTAGAGAAGAGGAGGAAAGTCAACAGATTGGTGGGCTTATTTCAGGTTAGAACAGGCGGTGATGCTTGGGAGGAATTAAAAAGAAGAATAGAAAAACCAAGTTACAAAGCGAAAGGAGATCACGATCAAAAATTTAAATTGAGAAAGCAAAAAACAGACATTGCTAAATACTCCTTCATCAATCGAGGAATAAAGGAATGGAATATGTTGCCTGAAGAAGCACTTAAACCCTTACCAAAAACTGTAAAGGAATTCAGAAACAGGTGTAAAACATTAGCACTAATATAATTATTTTTATTTAGACTAAAATTTGTTTTAATGTTTGGATAATTTGGATGGGAAATAACATATGTAAACTTATGGTATTTGTATTTTGTCTGAGTGTATTTTTGTATTGAGAGGAATGGGGATTTGTTACCACCGGACTAGTAATCCAACTGTAACATATGTGTGAAATAATAATAATATATAAATTTAAATAGGAGGTACTCGAAAATGAGGGGGAAAATTAAAATCGAATTAAAAAAGTATAAAACACAGAGAATATGAGTTTAAAAGTTACGTAGAGTTTCAAATGAATAATATCTAATAGTAGATCAGTATAATTTACACCCGATTAAAACATTGATAATCCTTTTTAGCGACGACTTACGTAAATGTTAATTGGAATCAGGCGCGCACCCAGGGGAGTGGCTGACATGGTTGACAATTTGGCGATATTGTCGATAGATTTGGCGACTTTTTCCTTCTTTTAGCAACCTTTTCTGTCAGTAACATATTGTACCCTATAGAGTATTTTCTAAGGCGTCGACCCTCCAACAACTGTTAAAATTAAATTAGCCTTACATTCAGTTACTAAAAGACGTAACATTTGATTTCTGAACAGATTTTTCATCCATAGAAACAACTCTTATAGCGATTCACATTTTCGAAAAACATCCCATCCATGTTGTCTGACGGGCTTAAACCAACCAAACTTAAGCCTTAAAGTATTTACAAGTATTTGTACAGAACCCAATTCTCAAGGGTCTCACCAATAAATATGTTCGCTTAAAATATTTCGTTATAGGCGACACTTTTTATGATGAGAATCAATCAGATCGTTCAATACATTACCATTTCAACGTAAATGGGATAATAATATTAATAATAAAAACAGTTTATTTTTAATGACAATAGTGTACTTTTTCTAACAAATTACACGGCTTAAAGTTGAAGTATACAAAAGGTTTATGAATTTAACTTCATAATGACACTTCCCAAATAGTCCTTCATACATTTAATTATGGGCAAATAACCCTTTCTTGGTAAGGAAGACCAAATGTCTATAATAACAGATATAATTTTTAAATAAGTTAAGTTTCGTAATGCTTGTCGGGGGCGTTTACTAGTACATAATGCATTCCTTATTTATAAGGAATTTTATGATAGTAAATGCATAAATACCTTCCTCCTCCATCCTAAGGTGGAAAGTATTCTACTCGCCCGATGAAGTCTGCTGTAGATTTCACAGGCTCTACAGATTACACTAACGTGCATGCAGCCCCAGGTTGAGTACTTATGGGGAGCCCACACTATCATCTGATAGTTGTATTGGCCAATCACGAAGCGTTTCTACGCGAATTTTTCCGGTAGAAAACACGCGAAGATAAAATTGCTTCCTCCAGCGTGACAACTTGATAAAATTCTCATAAAGATTAGTTCGCACCTATGGTCTACCTCTTGATTTATATAGAACATTTTCTTTATTATCTTTTAGCCATTTCTCAGTAGCCTACCCCTAAGGACCTGTATTATAATGTATACTTAAAATGGACTTGGACTAATGTTCACTTTAGGACCCAATATTATAATGTTCTTTTAAGAGTTAAGGTAAAGATTGTTGTTAATCTCCAAATGTGTCCATGACGGGTTAGGATGGATTTTAACTATAATATTCACTTCAAATATAAGAAAACATTATAGTACAGGGCCCTAAAATGAACGTTTATTGACCTCTATTTTAAGTATATATCATAATACCGGTCCTTTCATAAGGTGTTATCTGAAAGAAGTCACACCTAAACTATTTTGTTTTAGTTGAAAAAGTCTTTTTTAGTCATAGAACTATTGGTTGAATCCCCCAATCGAAAGTTCCGGATGGGTCCTGACAAGCATTCATGGTGAATTCGTAAATAAGGCCAAATGGTTAATAGAAAATTAGAACTAGACGAATCAATTCAAAAATACATTTTCCGCGAACGATACGCGAAAGTACTCTATTAGGGAGTCTTGGTGCATGGTGTCTTGAACCCTGGTGCATGCACCCTCAGACACAGCACGAAAGGCGGCTTGCACGGAATTTTCATAGACATAGACAAAATTACTACATATTTCAAAGGTTTAGTCATTGAAAACGATAAAAATAAGTTGAAAAGGAGAACTTGAGCATTTTTAATTGAGATATTGAATGAAGTTCTGCTTTTGGGAAGTGTTTGAAGGACTTTCCCCTCCCGACTGGAATGAACGCCATGCAGAAAACTTATCTTTTCACTTATGAAGATATGGACAATATATTCGGCATGGATTTTTTTAATATATACATATATATGTGTTGGTGTCAAAACAGAAAAATTATAGTCAGAGTTTTACGGTCGATACCCGCAATTATGATAAATGCTACCACTATAAATATTTGATTGATAAAAATACTATTATTTTAATTTATTATTACTATATATTTTTTGTTTTAATAGTACCATTTTAATGATTAAATATATTGTTATTGATATCCGCTTACGTTCGACATGATTATTGTACGCCGCTGAAGAATAAATCGCATAATTTACATTCGAATGAAATTAAACAGCGAACCTTAACACGTTCAATGCGGATCACTCCACCGTTGGAGTGATAAATGCATTAGAAACGGAGGTATCCGCAACGAACTTTAAGACATTAGATCATTCCTTCAGCTCGACATGGGGAAAAAGACATCGTACGCTTGAAAGATTTGGGTAGGCAGAGACAAAAAGAGCTAACCTTACTAAATTGGCAGTTGAGAACTAAAACCAAAAGATATTACGAGAAGCTGATGAGATGAGGAAACTTGTTGGAATGATAAACTGGATGGGTCATCATTTGACGAGGGGTTTGATATAAAGAAAGTTGGGAAGGATGGAGGGCAATCGATTGTTACGTAAGAATTACAGATAAAAGAATAACTTGAAAAAACTTGGGAACTTTGGGGATCTCGGGAATATCGACGAAAACACAGAGAGGCTGAGAAATTGACACAAAGGAAACTCGAGAACCCATAGAAGGGAAACAACCCGTGATATAACGGTGATCTTTTGCGAATATATCCTATGAAGTAACTGAATTAACAAGTAATGAATCGCAAATGTAATACATTTAAGTATATAAATACGTAAAATCTGATCATAAATGTCAATATTTGCAAGATTTAACGAATTCGCGTGTATATAATTTATATGGAGATATTGATAAGCTTAGAAAAAGAGCACTCCGTATAAGAATAGGAAAAATGAATTCTGAGACTACAGCGAGTCGAAAACGGTAAAATCTATATTGAACCGTATTTTTTTTAATGTAAGAGGTGTAGATCAAACGAAATTTATCGTGATGCACTAGAGAGAAGCAGAATTGATGAAAAATATTTAACGACCAAAGCTAAAAAACCGGTTCAAAGAATATTAACCGAAACTGAATCGAAATGGAATACATTGCTATATTGAACAGTGTTTTTAAACGCGACAGATGCAGCTCTAAAACTGAATTTATGGTGATTTATTAAAGATATACAACAATCGATGAAAACTATCCAATGACCGGACGAAAAAAAACCGGTTCGATTGAGAGTAACCGGAACTGAACCGAAATTAGAACCGAATTCATGGGATCGGAACGAAAAATATTGCTATACTGAACATTAGTTTCTTAAACGTAATCGATGTAAATCTAAAACTATGGTAATGTAAATAGAGAAGCAACAATTGATGAAAAAAATTTAAACGGAACCGATATTTTACCGGAACGAAAAACCGGTTCGAAGGAGAGTAACCGGAACTGAACCGAATTCATGGAATTGGAACGAAAAATATTGAGATACCTGGTGACAAAAACAGCACGATACAGGGATGAAGACATCGCAGCTGTGTCACCTAGACACCACAACCCACTATCCAGTCGGTAACTTAGGCAATAAAACCCATCCCGTACCAGTGCCTCCTCGCAAACATTAACGCGAATATAAAAGCAGACGGCGGCCGGACAGCTGCGAGACCCGGAAACAATAAAACAACCTACAGATTTCCGGCGGATAAATAAAAGGCGTCTGACCGCCCTCACCTCAGCCCATTCAATTCATCCGAAAGCGGCTGAAAAGATTTATACCGCCGGGGGGAGAAAAAAGAAAAGGCGGGCGGAAAACCGGACATTACGTACTGGAATGCGACTTACGTAACCCAGCCCATCGATCGCTCACTTCCTATTAATAGCTCCGTCACGTTTCAAACCCTTCCTTTCTACTGCTCTTTGCGACTTATTTGAATCCGATACCTTCGGATGCACCCCACCGCCGAATTAACGGCGATCCTCGAGGAGACCAGAGGCTGAACTTGCCCTTGGACCCGCACGGCCCTCGTTAGCGGCGCCTGTGGTTGTGATGAAAATACGCCGAAAGTGGATGTGATGTAAATACTCCGAAATTAGTTGTGATGAACGTCTGACGAGCGAAATTACGACTAATTCTGTCTTTGTCGCGATGATCTACATGTGGCTGCACTTAAGCAAGTATAATGAACCGTCTTAACAGCTTAATAGAGTCACAATCCGAGGCCGAACTTTCACGGACACTCTCATTACGGCGATGAGGGGACGAAGCTATGGGTTCTTGACACTAATGAGTTGATTTCTGATAACGGATTAACACGGAGCTTAAACGGTAATGTTTACATCGAAAGACAGATTACAGCGATGATAGAGACACTGATAAAAATAGTCACATGCACTGAGACAATTAAGAGTTACCATACGACAAAATAATCCCTCTGTATTAAGGATACCTTGACAGAAAAACCACATTTCCCATATCACACGACCAATACAAGATTTACCACGAGAACTAAAGTCACCCTAATGTTTGTTACACCCACACTAAGCTTCTTGTGATGTCTCCGAGATAAAATTCACCGCCTATGACGTAATCATGAGGCTGAGATGTTTGTGTTGTCAACAAAGCAACCGATTTTATTTACCTCTTAAGATATCTATATCGCGGCATTTAAGTAAACGAAAAACTAACCTCACTTCCACACCCAATATCGTGCGAGAATTTTCGCAAAACGATAGCTGACCCTAACAAAGACAACACAATGGGATATTCCTAACCTGGCGATAACTCCGATTCTCAGAAATCCTGGCAAGGATAAGAAACGACGCCGGAGAATAACAATCATTATGGTCGAGTTTCGCGATTACGAAGATTCTACCGCATTCCAATCCTCTTTACGTAACCACGAGACGAGAGAAATAAACAATGACTTCGCTGAAACACTTACGGAGCGCTCATTATGAAAAATGTCTATCAAGAGGCGACCTTACGATTAATCTTGGCACCGTGCCATAACGGAATAATCATTACCGATGCGGTTAACACAGGCGCCTGAATCACCTGGTTTCACAACCTTAAAGGATGGAATCGAAAACGTCAATCGACGACGAAATCTCTTCCGAGAATCAAGATCACGGTCAAGCGGCTAAAACAACTCGGAGAGGTCATAAAACGCCATCGACGAAAACGTAAACAAATGACGTCGACTGAAAACGCAAACTAGCGAGGGTACGCGTATCGGTAGGAAACTTTAACGGACTTACCTCGTTTTTTAAAGCGCAGCTGTACTCCGTCCTCAGGGTCGAGAATAAGAAAAGCCTTTTCGAGAATCCTCTTGGTACGCCTTCGGTGGAACTGGCGAAAGGGAGAGTTCGTCCAAGACTCCGCTAAAGGAGAAAACTCTCTGGCGTCCGCGAAAAACGAAAACGGCGAGCAAAAAAACGCCGATGAAACCAGCGGCCACGTGCGTGCAGAAAAACAACACCGGTTTCCTCGCTTTCGTACAGCGCCGAGTTTATACTCCAGACGAATCCGCGCCGAGGCAGTCCACCATTTTCTCGTCCGCCGCCGGGTTTGGCAATCGGCGCCGTCGGCCGCTTCTCGCCGGGAACCACACCACCGACAAATCCTTCACTTTCCGAGACGCAGAACACTGAAAAACTCCACTGGGAGGACGACGGAGGCGAAGGAACCTTCCTTACCTCCCCTCCAACAACAAGGGACAAGTGCCCCACCGGTGGAAAGGCGGCCGAAAAAGGACCCACGCTCACCAAACAAGTCCTTTTTCGCTTTACCAACAACTCGGTAACGTGCCTCTACGGCCAAGTACCGCCACTTTTACCACGCTGTGGCACGGAAGGTCTCGACAAACCGGGAAACAACACACCAAAACTTTGTTTCGAGAAGGATTCGCATTAACACGCACAATTTTCGGCGTTCCGCCGCGTTGGACGAAGAACAAGTGACGAACGGGTGCGTCGATGTTGGCGAAGTGGAAATCACCCGGAATGGAGCACGAATTGGGGCCCTCACGGAAGACAAGTCGGCGTACAACGTTGGACCAACGCGGCGCCGAGCGGTTGACAACGTGGCGTCCGCACGGTTGCCGCTCTCAGACTGAGCTGGGTGGATGAGAATCTGGTCGGAGGGGAGGAAACACTCCCCTCCAGACCGCATTCCCCTCTCGCAGCGCCCTTCTCTCGCACGCCGCCTGCCCCTCATTCCCCCTCAGTCTTCGAGTCCACCAAGGCCCGCTCTTTCGCTCGTGCCTTTCCTACCTAAACACCGTGCTTTCTGGTGAGTCGGAATGTGCTCTATCTCGTAGGGCCGTCATAAGTGCGGTCCTGTGAGTGTGGGAGGCGTGGGAAAGGACATGATGGGGTGTCTGACATCAGCCCAAGGCGAACATCCCGCGGACTGCGGGAGACGTGTGCGACTCGTGTCCGGGTTGCGTTCTCATCCATCCGACGCACAAGTGCCTACGGAGATACTTGCAAAGAGCGTTTTCATTGCGAGCGCAGATTTCGAGAGAAATTAAAGCCACCAATTTGCTATCGTTGCTTGAAATATAACTCGATCTGGACGCAGCAAGGGTTATATTTGAGCCCCATTTTAAACATATATATATAAGGCAGTGATGCCAAAATTTTTACTCGACGAACCAGATAGCATCTTATTTGGTGGTCGATGGGCCAAAAACGTGTAAGTGTATTCCAGGTCTATAAGGAAAAGGAACACGGCTGTTGTAAGACATCTGAGTAAGATAAAAGCTCCAAATAGCCGTTGTTTGCGTGCAAAACTAACCGTTGGAGAGTTCCCACCAGCGGGGGTTGGGTTACTCCGTGGTCGCGCTTGTAAACAAGTATTGTTCTCGATACGTATTTCGACAACTAAGTTGCCATCTTCGGGAGAGAAGAATAACTGGTAACCACGGAGTAACCCAACCCCCGCTGGTGGGAACTCTCCAACGGTTAGTTCTGCAAGCAAACAACGGCTATTTGGAGCTTTTATCTTACTCAGATGTATTCCAGGTGCATACTAATTATTTTCGACTATCCTTTCTTTCATCCTTAACCTCACTATGGATTAATAATTTGAAATTAAATAAACGAGGGTTAGTTAATTATTATGTAATAATTTAGATTGTTCCTATTGGACTGTGGTCATGAATGATTTAGGCTACAAAACTTACTCCAGGGGCAAGCTCTAAATGTAACAAAGATTAGTGATAAAATGATCCGTTCTTCCCACATGTTCAAATCAATGAAAACCCCTCACTTCGCTGTCGCAAATGGCTTTTTTTCTCTCCTATTTTTGCCCTACATTTCACATCTTCAAATAACCTATCTCAAATACATTTAATTTTACTCAAATACATTTAATTTTACTCATACACTTCTGTCGTACTCAAATTACTGTCGAGAACATGCAGTAAGTTGGGCACACGTTCACTTCTTTTAATGTTTAGGGGAGAGGTTATGAAGAGTAAATTATATTATGTATTATANAAATATGTTAGAAAATACTCAAACCTTTTCTAAAATACCATTCAGCAGATAACGACTGTTCAAAGCGATTAATATTTAGTAAAAAATTCTAAACTTCCTATTTCGTGACAGGGTTTGTCGGAGTAACAAGCGTGGGTGATGGAAAATCACCCATCGGCTCTGAAAGAAAGAATGCACCCTAGTATCGGCTCCCGGATAGCCAATTGTGTAGCATGTTCACCTTAGAGGACAGTGGCCCCGGGTTCAAATCCCGGCGGGAGACGACGTGTGCGAAATGACCTCAGCCGTCAAAACACATTTAGCAATACTGCTCCGTCTTTTCAATGCGCACATCACACGTGGCAAAGCAATTTCGGAGGATCGTAAAAATAATTACACATCGGATCGACGCGATTGAAGGACGTCCAAAAAAGCGAAGAGTACACTCAGACGCTTTTGAATATCCAATGGACAACAAATGTCGACTGCCCATGGGACATTGTAAAAAAGCCGAATTACTGGCGCGTCATACCTGGAATACCAAACGGAAAGACTTCTTCAAACGATCAAACATCCGATAAACGGGAGAACAAGCGAAACATTTGTATTCAGCCACAACCGACGTCGGAGATAATTCAATGAGTGTGCATTCCCGGAGTAGCCGATGACTGCAGCGAATTTTCATTTGTAGAAAATAGTTGATATTAAATCTGCGACCTTCGCGATCCAACCAGATACCTTTTGATTGCTCTTGGCAGTAGATTGAAGTGCCATCTGACTGGAAAACCAATGATTTATGAACCAAACGCAACTCCAGTACCAATAAGCGAAGTAACAAACTCCGCATCGTTGCTGGAATCGCCACCTCTCCCGGATTTCCGGGATTCCTCCGGAATTTGGTATATTCAAAAGCGTGCATTGGGCCCCAAAACATTTCACGATATGTTATTCCATATTTTTATCCGGAAATAAAATTTCAAAACGAGGACTCCATGGAACTTTCAGAGGCTATAGATTTAAAATTCAAAACTATAAATGTGATAAATAATGCCTGTTATATCGTTAGCCAACAGGCTCTTCGGATTCTCAACACCACCACCAATAACAACAAAAAGCTTTCGAGTGAGGTTATCAATTCCGCGTTTTCATTTTTCAACGGAATCCTGCCCATGCTTTTGCATAGGATGTATCGAGCACAGCGTAGTCAAATTTACGACAGCTAATGATCTCATGAATGAAAATATCGTAATGTTTAATACATTCATGTCGTACTTCAAAAATAATATCTAATTTCGAGATCGACGATTTTATCGAGATAATTTTAACGTTAATCCGCAGCACCTGACAGGGATAGATCTGGCAACAATGTTGCTCATAAGCGCCATAGTATCTACGTAAATGGAAAACGTGGAACGCACAATAGGCTAAATGAGGGGTTGCTATTTAATTAAGCAAGAATACCATAATTGGTGAATTGCGAGCGAATGCAGCAAAATGACTCTTATGAGTAGAATTTTTCATAGCATTCAACTATGAGAAACCTAAATGAATGCCATTAGTCAGTATTACTTATTCCACAATAGCTTCCAAATTATCTCAATTGCGAACAAAACATAAGTAATGAAAGATACACTCTCCACTACCCTGAATCAAAACATTTTTTTTTAATCCCCATTTACCAAGATGTGGTATGATGAATAAACATGTTACTTTTAAGAATTTTAAAGATTTTGATACAATCGTATACTGAATGACTCGTCAAAGTCTAGGTTCAATTATAATAGATGAAATTTTGACTTTAATTATTTATGCGATTAAATCTAAAGAAATAACATTCATTGTAGTCATATGTTATCTTTAGCCTCAATCGATAAACATCATATTATGTAAAGAAATTTATACGTTAATAAACAACATTTTCACATTACTAATACATAGTTTAATATATCGAATAAGCAGGGTGTTCCAAAAGTTTCCAAAATGAGGTTTAATTGTCAACAGATTGCTAGAATTACATAAAATAGTTGCGAGGGTAACCTGTTTGAGACATGTATTCATACGTGTATAGGCACATTCATATGCTCCGCGACTTTTACATATGGTTTTATTTAAAAAAATTATTTTTACATAAGACCATAGATCTATTATTATTATTATTTATTCTTACGGCGAGGTTAGGCCAATGGGCCTCTCTTACACCTAACCTCTGAGACAGTGATGTGAAAANACACATAGCTGGAATAAATAATTATAACCCCAATCTCGTCAAGAATATACTAAATAGGAAATTCAAAAAGCTTGCTACACAAAAGATTGCCCCCTCCCTCACCCCCTTCGAAAAAGAAGCCACTTCTTGGCGAAAAATCCCCTTCCTCGGACCCATCTCCTACGCCGTCACCAATCTTTTCCCGAAACATATAAGACCTGCATTTCACAACCCCTTCACAATCAGAAACCTTCTCCCCAGCCCCAAAGACCACAGGGATCCTGCGACCACCAGCGGCGTCTACCTTCTCTCCTGCGACGACTGCAAGGCAAAGTACGTTGGACAAAGCGGCCGCGACCTGGCTACAAGAGCCGCGGAACACCGAGCATGCCTTCGCCGGAAGCAATGGCCCCCCGCTTCTTCCTTCGCCCTTCACCTCCTGGAATCGGGGCACAAAAGCAACTTTGCTCCTATACGCCTCCACCAGGAAAGAAAAGGACGTCGTTTGGACGTCCTAGAAATGATAGAGATCACCAATTTTTCGGCGGAAAATGGTTTCCTAACTAATGAGCACACCTTCTCCCAAACCTCACCTCTTATCTCCCTCCCCAAAAAAGTATTTCCCTAACCTCTCCTCCTCTTTCCCCTCCCTGCTATTTAAACAATCGAAACAATATTTTTGTACCAGACGATGCCACTCCGGTGGCGAAACCGGTCGTATATAATAAATTCAGTGTGGAAATTACAAAGTTTTATCCTTTCATTACTTGTTCTGAGAAATAGTAGTTGAAGAGTACTTCTGCTTTCAATTTGATTATAAACGACTTTGAATGCTTTCGCTGGCTTACCTAAATGAAGATGAAGGTTATGCAGTGTATTAGCTAGTATCAACGAAATTCAATTTCTCCCAAAGGACAAAGAAGGGCGACAATACCCCCTCGAGCAATATTTTAACTTCTATAGAACATACGTCGGAAAACTAAGCGTTCGATCAAAATTAATATCTTTTCCTTTAAAATTTTCCGGAAACTTTATGAAGCAATAAGCTCAAAAGAAAGGGATTGTAACAAATTGCTGTGCGTGAAATACAAAGATTTTAATATTCCGTTATGATATACATAGTTTTAGTGGTATATTTTTCGACCGAGGAAGATTCCCCAGAATACTACGGAACTCTTTCCTGGAATTAGAAACATGCCGCTGGGAGGCGTTCAGCGGGTGGTTGTCATCCCTAATCCACATCACTTAAGCCATACGGCACGAATCCTATATTGCATTAGGAAATAGTCTACAATGGTGTGATAGGATGCTAGATTCCTCCATTAACGAAAACCTCGGTTATTAAAGATATTCAGCCTTGAGTGGAAAAATCCTATTCCCGTTGAAACGCAGACTACTGTGTGACAGGACCGCCTACAGACTTTATGCAAAAGAGGCTATTGAAATTTGGATATCGCGTGAGCGGTAGCAGCTACCTTTTCAAGAAGCAAGCATAATGGACTCAGCGAAGAACATTAGCGACATGCCTGCCTTCATGAAGAACATTTTCAACTCAGCAAGCGTTCCTGACGAAGGAGAAGCAATGAGAGTGAACATTCTTTAAGTGCCGTTAAAAAATCACCGCGTAAATTTATCGCAATTTATGTAATTGCGGATGTACGCATTAACCCCACATCCGCTTATTATTCATGTATTTATTTTTCTTCCGTGCTCGGTTTAACTTTCATAACCGCAGGGGCTGAGTGTTGTTTCTCCGCAATCTGGATTAGGATTCCAAGTCCAACACCAAACACTGGAGAAGACAATCAAACTCAAACGTGCGCTTGTTGGAGGATTGAATTATGAACACACACGAACGTCCGTTTCATGGCTGGCACCCCACCACTCCTGTCCCCGTGTTGGTGGGCAAGCACCGATAACTTAGGCTTTAAACAATCCATTCGCGTAATCTGAAATAATTAATCACCGACTACCCCAATGTATTTATTTTTCTTGAAAATTACCTTCAGATCAAAGCCAAGAGTTGGCTTCTGAGAAATATGAAGGGAAGAATAACTACCTTCAATACATTTGAGCAGTAGGTCTGAGTAAAAAGCTATTTTGATGAAAGATATTATATATAACGCACCCATACTTGAAATATCAAATGAACTTTCTGAATATGAACTGAACTGAAGTTAAAAAGCAAAGATACAGCCGCTATACGTCTAAATACTTCATACCGTAATTATTTCTTCTAAGGTGAGGAATTTTCGATAACTAGAAATATGTTATATGCATATGTATCTAATGGATTGTGCATAAACTCATAGAAACTAATAGTTAACTTCTGCTGAGTTTTTCATTATGGATGTTCGCCTTTGAGTTGAATGAAAAAACTCCAAAGAAAAATAATTATGGTATGTTTCATTCTATATTGAACCAAACAATGCAAATTATTTTATTTTATCTGTTTGATATTTTACCATAGGTTGAATGAAAAAAATCCTGTTTTTTCGCTTTCCATAACGGAAAATTTTATCTCCGTAATTATCAATTCAATCAAAATAAATCTTGATATTTTATGAAAAAAAATTATTCTATTCAATAACATTTCATACTGGGCACTCCTTTAAGGAGAGCGAAACAACCGGCGGATTTTTCGTTCGACCTATGATAGAATACGAAACAGATAAAATCAGAAATTTTGCATTATATGATTGAAAGTGGGATGAAACATGGCAAAATTTGGTGCAACTTGTTTTTCTTCGGGATTGCTTGGTGAATATTTATTCAACTCCAAACTCGAGTATCCAAAATAAAAAATCCGACAGTAGTAGCGAAAAATAAGAAAAAGGCTAACTAATAGAAAAAGTGACTGTAATGACATCTGTCTACCTTTCAACAGTTTCGAAACAAAAAAAATCAAAATATATAGAGAAGGCATACGATATAAACAATATATGTCGAAAAAATACAACCAAAAACGAAAAGGGAAACCAAAAGGAAAACGGAAAATCAAAGGGAACCTAAGATGATTTATCAATGATTCATAAACCGAGAAACTACATTTATTAGCTGAATATATTTACCAAGCTCATACAATCCACTGTCGATCCTCAGAAACTACGTCAAACATTCTTAGGCAAACAAGGATTGGTGGTTTCTCTGAAATATTCGTTTAACATTAACAGCAATTCCAAAGGATATTAGACTGGAAGTACAAGAGTAGAAAACTTTCCCTCCTTGCCAATAAATGATAACTTAGATGGCAAGCAGGGAAATATGTGGAATTAAAAAAAATCGCGACTTTAGACGTTGGCAAATTTCCGAAATACACGTAGAGAGAGTACGAATCGCGAAAGACACACTTCAAAATTATTATCCGGGAGCTTAGACGAATACGTCAAAGGTTCTGAGAAATAGTAGTTGAAGAGTACTTCTGCTTTCAATTTGATTATAAACGCTACTACATTTTCACTTGTATTATACGATCAAAAGGTTCCGAGATTAAGATAACACGATTATCACGAGAGAGAATATCAAACGACATTACTTACATAATCAAAAAAATCTCACGCGTTATGGGTGTCCATAATATATCAGAAAAGGGGGAGAAGATCTTTCCTACGACTTACCGTTCTATAACCTCCTTTGTTAGCGAAACAAGACACATCCGTGAAAATGAAGAAAGTTTTCTACATTTTAGATTTTGTGCATCCCACTCGCTGCATCGTAAAACAGGAGTCGCCGAGATTTTTATTCCCCGACATCCTGGAACGCGCGTGCGAAGGCCGGGAGGTGAGGGCGTTAAGATTTGGAGGCGCGATGCAGTTATTTCTGGACCAGAGCCAGTTTTTCCCTCCATCCGGAGAGGCGCGCTCAACTTTCTGGAGAAAGGATAAGAATGCACGGAGCCGGATGCAACTCCCGATTCGCAACCTCTAAGTAATATTCTCGCGTTTCTACCATTTCCTTCTATTTAAATATGAATGAAATTGATATCATCCATGACGGATTTACTATGAAAAACACTAGGCGCTAGCTGAGGACCTCACCGATGAAGGGGCCCAATAAGGAAGTTTTGCCGTTTTTTTTGTTTTAACCTCCTGGTAGGGGTCCAAAAGTTATTCTTGCTCTTGGGGCCTCCATTGCTTAAATTCGCCCTGTAATGCCGTTACGTTGTAATATTGAAGAAGATATTCGTGAAATTACAAACTGAGATTACTACCTTCTACCTCTCGGAAGGTTCCTTTGCTAAAAATCTTCTATGTGACGAATTTTCCTTTAAAACTCGATAACTTTCCTACGCATAAACCAGCGGTTTTGCCTTTGTCTTTCTTCTGGTATTTTCCCTGCAGTCTACCTTCAGTTACTTTCTTTATAAGTTCGTCCATTATGAATATGTACTTGCTCCACCTCTGCCTCAGTATCATTTCGAACTTCGTACTTTCCAATGTGCTTCGGCTAAGGTAATTTGCACGTGGGCTCCAACCGGGAATTGGATCCGGGACCGCTTTCACCAAAGCCGAACGCGCTACCAATGACATATGTACACTGCAAGCTGGTTTTCGGCATCCGGCAGGAGGTACATGCTCTACGATCCCACTTCTATAAACGATTACTTTCGCGTATAGTTCGCGGAAATAATTAATTCTAAAAGCGACTAGTTCCAGAATCTATTTTCCTGATTTTTTCGTAGCATCAGTAAAAGGGACGTTTACATCTTCAAAAACACGTACTCCCTTATAACTTATTAAGTAAAAGCCTTTATTTTATAGCTTCTAGTGACTCCTACTCCGGGTCCAGAAGCATCTGAGTAATGCTCTCTGATTTGCCAAAACATCTTTTACGAAACGTATCGCCTTTCGCTGTACTTTCTCTAATTCTCAAATATCGTACAACACTTTTCTGCAGGATCCCATATACTATAGGCATACACAAGGTGAAGCCTAACTATCGCAAAGTAACATCACTCACGGACTTTTTCTTCGCTCCTACCGACTATTCTCTTGACGAACCGAGTTTCTTAAATGCTCGTCCACATACATCACCAATGTGGATATCTCATGTCAAGTAACCTAATAGTTACATCAAGATATTTCACACATCCTACTTTTAATGTAAAAAAATGAATTCAATTAAAAATAACAGTTTAAAAGGATCAGAGAACGTTGAATAGCATAGCACGGAAGGGCCATGCGGCCGAAACCCAAGGTTCGATTCCATTAAATTTGGCTCAAAATATTTTTCAAGATTTCGTAATTTTTTTACGACATATTAGTTTTAAGCATGTAAAAACGGAGAAACTGTCGACATAAAAGAAATCTTAGCACTGCGGAGTTAGAAAGGAAACAATAAGTATTAACTAGAGAAAAAAGTAGACGTTTACTATTTCACTATCATAGGAGACAACCGCAGAAATCGTGCGTCAGAAAAAGCATCGCTATCAATCTATTGTTTTATTCAAGTGCCACTTCATATCCACTATAAAACGCAACTTATCTTAGCAAATAAGTTTTTCATCGTCTTGCTAGGGCCAGAGACAGATTACGACATGAAAAAATACCCGCAGTAAAACCAAAATAAGCTTTTACTTCTGATTTTTATTTCATGTATAATAAAAGAATTCTACGAATATAATGGGGGAAAATCACTCCTGTGACACACTTTCGACAGAGATGGATTTGTATTTTAATAGAAAAAAAATGTTTGCAAGCAAGTTATGAAAATGCGTACTTGAAAATTTTCCGTAATTGAGCCAATCAATATCTACAAATACCGCGTAATGCAAAGACGAATATTAGCATTTCAAACAAGTACATTGATAATTCAACGCCACTGGCTTATAGTTGCTTCTTTAATTAATTTTGTAATCTTCGGTAATTAATTATCACTTATGTAATTATGTATTATTCACAGTATTTTATTATTTTAAGTTGAGTTACGTAATATCTTCTATAATTTTCCGTCTCCTTTTCTAACATTTATTTTTTTGTTTTTTCTCCATACGTATTTTAAAATTTCCTTTTCTCGTTTGTTCGATTTTCCTACATTTTATAGTGTAATCACATTCTACTCTGTATCCTTCTCCGGGGTTGTTTTCTGGCAAAGTGAGTTTTTTCTTTGACAACCTTAAGCTACAAAGAATTTTCCCATACTCTCTTGTTTTGATTTTTAATTAATCTCTGTATACATTATAACGGCATAAGGTCGCTGACACATTAGATAGATAGAGCATACGGTTACGGCTACAGTGAAAGTGAAACACCCTCCACTCTCTCTATCCTATTACTTCCTGTGAAAGATTAAGTACATCATTCTCACCAGCTTTGATGAAGTCAAGCATCAAGATCTTCAAAGTTGAAATGCCTACGGTGAAATTCAATTCTAATCTTCCATATTTAGAATATTAGAAATACAACCTCAACGGCTGAAGCGAGTTAAATACTTTGCTCGTTCCAAATTAAAAAAAAAAACATCACTTCGCCGAATATCCACTGTAAATTTCGTACTGAGAGAGCAATATTTTACGTCTTTCAGAAAATAAAACTGATAACATTGCAACAATAAGGGTGTGTTAACATCCTTGTAATGCGGTCTATTTGTACTGCGGATGAATAGACATATCGGTACACAATGTTAAGACACAAAGGCTTAAAGGATTATGAAGAGGCATTCAAATAAACACCGTACTAACAGGAACCGTCTGATGATTATATTCCATTTCCATTAACTATTCAAGCTGAAAGCTTCGGTTTAAGATGCGTCGTTTGAGAGGTTTGGCGAACATGCATAAACAGGGATGTAATCTCCCGTGGAAACTGGCAGAAGCACATCTCAACTCGTTCATTTAAAAGCGATGTACGGAGAAACTTGATTCCAATCTAACTTTACTTGGGTATTGTACGTACGGCAATGAATACTGATTCTGTTAAATACATACGTTACATTTTTTTATCGTATAATAATGCTGCAAGGATAAATATTCGCATACATTTCTCATTCCCAAGAGAAACACTATATCAACGAGCAGTATTTCATGAATTCTGAACTACATCTATAAGTTGGATCGATTCAAAACAAGTTAAATTGGCATCAAAAGGTGCTAAAATACAATGCATTTGCAAAGAGTAACAAGAGGAAATCGAAAATGCATTAGCGTATTCCCAAGGGGAGAGAACATTCAACTGTTTACAGTGGTGCTAGGGTGAGATCGATCGCTCACGATTTGGCAAGGAAGGAGGGATATTAATTCAAATTTAGTCTTCAAATATATGGCAGGTGCGCACGTCCGAAACATATTCACGAAAACAGCATTGAATGCTATTTCGAGTGTGCAATAAGCATAAAATTGAAGTTGGCATATCTGAGAAAATCAAGTTCGAAATTGTCTATAAACAGAGCTTCACATTCACACATTCTACTCATACCTACTTTGGTTTAAAAAAACAATCTCCTGCGCTCCCAATTCATAAGTTACAATGCCAGTGACAAGTTTTCGAAAAGGAATCCATATGGAAATTTATCTCCTCAATAGACATGCCTTCTGAAATTTTAAGTATTCCAATTAAAATTCCGATTGAACTTTCACTGCAAGTCGAATGAAATCTCAATCGTTAGCTTACCTGCCATAAATTAATATATTATTGGTTTGTTTAGGTCAACTATACGGTTTATGAAAAATAAAATTTAAAAGCCCACTTAGGAGAGAAAATACCGGGCACTTTATCGTTAATTATAACCTGCGGTAAAACATTAATCAAATATTAAATAAATTTTGCATATTATGGTTGAACGGAAGATGAAACAAGCAAAATTTGATGTAACTTGTTTTTATTTGGGATTCCTATTGAAAATTGTTTTTTTATTTAACTGTAAACTCGACTTAAATTCAAAATTTATAATAAAATATAGGCCCTTAAAGGATATAAATCTCACTAGAATGATATTAAAATGAGAATAATGCATTTCAATACCAAATGAAGTAACTTAATTTATCACGAGAAAAGGAATCTCACGTTTGTTACTCCTTTTAAAAGGTCAAAAAATTAAAATACCTCAATTTGCAATGCAATGAATAGCTTATAAATTGCTTTATGGTTCTGGTATAAAATAAAATTACGAACGCTAAGAACGCTCCAAACAAATGGGCTGTTCTTGATAGCGGCTCCTGGATAGCCAAGAGGGGATCGCGTTCTTTCTGGTGAAAGCCGGCCCCCGTTCGATTCCCCGTGAGCGATAAAAGCGATATCGAATTACCTTAAGTGCTGTCGAAGTACTTTTAAAAATACTACTACACCCTTCTGAGGATATACCTTACGGAACTCCTTTCTGTAATGTTTATTGGAAATCACGCAAAACCATGCACAAAGACATTTTTGTGTTTCTATTATATAATATTCTATACATACAACAAGGTCCTTCTAACTTCTCTTATTGAATGGAATATATTTCAATTGTCTTCCGGTATATGAAATAGAAAAATGTACCTTTCATGTTCCCTTTTATGACAGAGATGATATAATGAGGTATAAGTGATCCTAAATATTGGCATATCTCTTTATAAAATACTACGAAAAGAGTTACTCGCATAGTTATTCTGTTTAACTTAGGTGAATTTATTCGGATTGTAGCATTCTGTCTCTATGAGGAAAAAAAGGGCAAATTACCTCACTCCTCGTGTTGCCTCATTCCCCTCTCCTTGCTCTTGGTAGGTAATGGTATGGGGGATGAGGTCTCAATCGGCCTTCGGGCTGAATACTTTAATGACAGAATGTATAAATTAATATAAATAGAGGTTTTGTCATTGGTGCTTTTGGATACAATATAAACAATAGCAAAAGTACTTCGTTATAATAGTATTAAGAAAGAGTTGTTAACCTATAGGCTGAATACTTTTCAGACAAGCAACAAGGTTTAGCGCGATCATGACCAAAATTTTAATTCCTAACATAAATCTGCTAAAGTTTCACAGCAGGATAAACGGACTACCAAACCGCCAAAAAGAATTTAAACGCATTCAATTCCAATGAGGTATTGAATTAATTCAATAACACGCAGACGGAAAAGCATCTGAAAACAGGTCCACTTTTATAAATCAGGTAATAACACATCCTCGATGGTAACTGATTCTCGGGCGCGGAAGATTGATTGGTTACATCGAAAAGTATGAGGAGAGCCATGGAAGGAAATTATTGATTCGACACGCCCAATCTATAGGCAACGACCGAATAAATTAACATTCCTCTAAAGATTCCCTTCGCACTCCCACGGGAATACATGATAAGTGCGATCCGCTAACACGCCACGAGGGAAAAAATCTTCCCAACAAATCGCAACTCCTGAATTATACATCCGCACTGTTAAAGGAGATGACCCAAAGCGCGGGAGAGCCGAGTAAGACGCCGGGGCAACTTTAAACGGGCGACTTGCAATTTTCCCATCTCGATCCGCGCCTCGCGGTGCAAAGCACGCACTATTCGCTAGACGTGTGCATTCGCTGCGAAAGAACACGGATACGAGATAGCAGGGCGCGGAACGCGCGAAGAATCCCGACGCTAGACATTTTAATATCTTAATCCGCTCCAATCCGACTTGTTTGATATGCTGGAAGCGGCTTATCTGCGAAAATACTCGACGTAGATGTTGAAATAACGATAATATTTATTCGAAGGTCGAGCATTCTTTTTTATACATATCAGTTTTGCAGCCAGGGGGGGGTTCGTGGGGTTCGGACCCCCTCATCCCTTTAGGTCCGACATCAAATAGAACGAGGAATGAGCGGCAGGAATTTTGCGACGGAAGAGAGAATTACTTGAAGAATTTCCGGCCACGTCTTTGATACATATAAAAATATTTAAGCATAGGAACTCGCGAAAAGATTGCTCATACATCCGGAAATCATGATCAAGATGACTATACTAAAAATATGTGAGTGAAATTTTCAAAAAATACCCAAAACAAGGAAGAGGCAGAGGAAGTAGACTTTGCACATACAGTGGGCGTCTGAAACCAAAGGATAAACACAAGTGAAAAAAATCGACATTACTGGGACTCGAACCTAGGTTTCCCACCTTATATCCTATTAACATTGTGCGATACCTGAGTGTGGTAACTTCCACAGGACATTTTAATTTTAACGGAAGATGCCAACCTGTAGGCGAATCCCGTTGAACACTTCAATTCATCTCATATCCTTGCATCTTTTTCTTGGAGAAGATAGTGAAGCATTGGTCAGAAAAAGCTGAGTGGGTGAATGGAAAACAAACGAAGCGTTAAATATGCAGGAGAGACAAGGGTTTCGTTGAAGAAATAGAGAGGAGCAAATACACGGGAAAGCAAATCTTAGAAGAGATAACTAAGAAAAGAAAACTAAGGGAATGCCTTTGAGGAAAGGATAAAGAGGAAGGTTGAAAGAATAAATCTTAAAGGAAAACGCAAATACAGGTAAGTAAAATATAGCATTAGACAAGGAAGTTCAGGGAAAATCTGGTGTTCAGGGATACTGCAGTCAATCAAGAACAGAGTTCAACTTTGCATGGTACCAGGCTCAACTTACTAAACTACACAAAACCAAAATTAATGGCTGAGAGCCAATGAATAATCATATACGAAGTAGTAAACAAGATGGTTTTAAATCAACGCACTTCATGTAAACCACAAAATTTTTTATTTAAATTAAAACTATATAGCGACCATCATCAAGTTGAAGTTAAGTAGAAATTACGATGTAGATACATTGATTTCTAACCTTACCGAGGCGATCGCAAGATACATATCGATTACATAAATTAGATTAAAAAAACGAATTTCTGCCGGCGATACGAAAATGTTTCGACAGCCGTTATTAAAAATGAAAAATTTAACGTTAAACGACTAATAAGTAATTTAATTTTTTTTAGGAATGTCAATGCTTGATGGATTGTGAAAAAGAAGTTATCTACTCCAGAGAGGAAACAGATGAGAACAAATCCAAACCCCAAGGGGACGTGATTTTGCAGTTATCTTGTACTCAGTTGTTTTGACAAGTCCTTTCTGCTATGTTATTTGCTGGGCTGTTGATATATTTAAAAATATACTGCCTACACACAAAAGAAAATGACACAGTAGTGTGAAGAAACCGCTGAGATATCTTATTAACATCTCAAATATTTCATTCTCACACATTCAGCTATTTACACAGCATAATAATCAAGAGCTATGAATATATTGACAAATTCCCGCTGGCATCCGAGAACAGAATTATCATTAAGTTTATAAGATGCGAATGAAATATTTCCAACCGAGAATACATTAGCATATCATATAAATTTAACGAGAATCTGTCGCCAAATTTTCGGGGTGACAATAACGCAGGAGGTGAAAATCATTTACGTTTCCATACCGCAGCTTTCATATAACTCACTGTCAGGACTGTTATATGTACTCCTGAGCGATCGAAGGAAAAATAAACACTGAAACTTCTCAGACGATAACGACTTCCCCGGTGCGAACGATTTGAAATTCTACAAGGCATAAAGATCGTCGCGAGTCCAGGTATGTTATTTTTTCGCAACCACCCCGCCGGGAATTTCTATACATTCGCAAGTTTCCCAGAATTCCTTATCTCAGGGTACATGCTTGAATGCATGAGCTGTGGAAATGAGAATAGAAGAGGTGGTAACTTATTGACCGAACGAGAAGCACTAGGAGGTGAAAACAGATCAGACCGTCACGTTAAACGGCGAGTGAGATTTTTCACCAAAATCAGAGAATTCCATAATTATGGCATCCCGTAATGAGATAGGCCATTGCAAGTTGTAAAATGTGATTCAAAACAGCGCTTTACGGAGAAACTTCAATCCGGAAGTGGCTACTGCGTGATTCGCATCAAAAAGTGCTGAAAATGTCTTTAAAGGGAAATTCGTCGCCTAGAAATTCATGTGTATATTTCGTTGGGTCAATGCACGGAACTTACGTGGTGGGTTGGTGAGGGATCGGGAACCCTTCCAGGGTTCACTTCCAACCGCCAACCTTTCCCCGATGTACCGTAAAAATTACTGCCAACACAAATTTCATCTTCATTAATCATTATCATCGCCATAGTCATAAGCAGAACTAATAAATTATGCGAATAATTATTCTCAGAAAGTTATGAGGCTTTCTAAATAAGGAAATTTATTTCAGCGTATCATTTGCTTTAGTAATCGGCTGAGAAAAGGGTCCTATACTATGCAATTAAGCGGACTTGCTACATTTTAAGCCATAGTAAATCACATTTCCACCACATGACATTTGGCAGTTGATGACGGAGGAGGTAAGGATCCAACCAGCCTTCGAGCTGATGTGCTTATACATGATTTGAAAGGCTATATGTAGTATTACTGCATTTGATTGATGCATGTTATTTCGTATGTTCTATTAACTAATGAATATATTTTACAAGAACTTTTTTTCACATTGCCCTCGCATCTAAGTCAGTTACCAATGTTAGTTGTTCGATGGTTAAGTTCACCACCTAAACACTCAATCTCTGAAAATTAAATCTTTTGACCAGCAGCCTAACCTCATGAAACGATTTTCCTCATTTATAATTGGACAAATCCGCGATGACACGCCCTATAATTAATTAATTAAAATTCATTCATTGGAATTTCTCGTTAGCCCTAGCTTGTTTGTGTTATTATTGGTTGTATAAATCCGATTATTTAATTAATAAATAAAACACCGACATCTTTTTGTATGCCAGGAATTTGGAATCCAACATTCCGTAACATCTCTGGCTAATCAAATATGAGTTGAGATCGCATTTTCTGGGAATTTTATTCCAATTCTTCGAAACCGATAGGCGCCTTTTTCATTGAATGAATTTAATTATTAGGATTTAAAATATTAAATATCAAGACGTCCTTCATAATAGAAACGGCATAATATCATCCAATAAATAAACTAAATCGTAATTAATAGTAAATAAGCCATACCCATAATCCTAAAGAGCAAAGAGAGCTATCCGTTAGGATTACATTTCATACATCCTGAATCGGATACAGCATTCACTTCCGCTTACTTTGTAAATTTTATGGATTTTATGGATAACAACCAAAGCTTACATATTTTACAGGAATAGCAAGTGTGAAAAATAGCGACATGCTGGGATACGAACCCAGGTCTCCCACTTTCCGGGCAGGTATTCTAACCACTGAACTACCATGCAGCGTCTCTTCCACACTGTTTAGGGAATACGGATCGTGTCCCAGTCATGTCGCTATTTTTCACACTTGTTATTCCTGTGGGATTATTTGCATGACTACATCATGCAAAGACATTCACCTTTCCTTAAAAACCTCCTATTTTTACATATTTTATATAGAATTTTAACTTCAACCACATTACGATTAAAAGGTTAAGAATTTTAACGTTTCCATTTCACTTAAATTTTCTATAATTGTGTTCCCTCAAACTGGTTTCGATTTCTTCAACTGCCTCTAAAAATCTACTCAAATGGAATCTTTCATTGTTTAGACCAAGAAATCGATTTACTGAGTTTCGAAACTTCTCGGAACGGAACGATATGACGCCAGGAATAAATAATGGAATTTTCCGGGAGCTGAATCTTTCTGCTCGCACAAGAAATACCCAGTTGAACAGCTTAAAACCTCGGACCAATATCTCGCAAAGTTTCTGGAGCATAATAATTTTTTTCCGATTTCTTGAACTAGTATCTCGGCTTGGGATAGCGAGACGGTTGCTTTCACAGAAAATCTTCTCGTTTATTTTTCAGCCATGAAGAAACCCACTGTATCCCGACCTCTTTGCCTAGCATTCATCCTTCGATAGCTTCTCTCGAAAAGGCCTCCCATTAAAAATCAATACGCTCCATTTCGCCTTCCGGCCCAATAATACTTTAATTAAAACGTTTCCTATTCCAAGAATTTCCGGGGATCTTCCACTTATATTTGCTCCAATTTCCATTCTGTCTGTGTGGCCAACTAGGATCGGCAATCTTTGAGAAAATCCCGTTCATACTGGGTAAGGGAATGGATGTTGACTAATTTCATACGAATAAAACTCTTTGTCTTTTGGTCTAAGCAGAGCCGCGCCCGGCCTATCTGCCGCCTGGGTGCGAACATAATTTGCCGTCCCCTAAAATTAAATACTAAAACCATACATTTCCTGAATTGCAGGTAAAGATTATTTTGCAAGACTGAAAAACCATTGTTTTTTGGACTTCATTTCCCTGCTTGCATGTGAGTGAGTCAGTATGCTGACATAGTGATGGTCATTACGAGTTTATACTTCACATTTAATATTATTATCGTTACCTTAGCAGCAACGGTCTTCGGAAATGTCAATAAAACACGCAAAGCTATTTGCAAAAATTTCCCTAATTTTAGGGAACGCTCCAATGAAACCTCTAAAAAAGTTATACATTAAAAAACCTGAAGTGGATTTATTGTTTGTAACAGAATATCTTTTGTTGATTCCAATTCTTCGATTAAACCCACTGCACAAATATTCCCTTCTCATCTTGAGTTATCCTTAAGTCTCTCCTCTAAATGTTTGCCGCTCTTTGATTTCACATCATAGTCTTTCCTATATAACTCATGTTTATAAAACAGAAAACAACAAATAGTTCCCTTAACAGTGTGAGAGAGACGCAGCACGGTAGTTCAGTGGTTAGAATACCTGCCCGGAAAGTGGGAGAGTTCGAGTCCCAGTCGTGTCGTTATTTTTCACACTTGTTATTCCTTTAACAAATAGTTTTGTGCTGTAATAATAATAATGGTTGGCTACTCTTCTGTTACCGCCCTTTAGATGCCGCCGCCCGGGTCATGCACCCCTTGCACCCATAGGACGGCTCTGGGTCTAAGAACGATTTCTTTGTAATATAATAGAATTCATTGCTCACCGCGTATCGATACACCCGAGATGGGCAACGTTAGGGACAGAAAACGACATTGAACATCGGATATTTTCAATTAAAATCTCCGCTTCGTGTAATGGCGAATACGCAATCACACGCGCTTAAATAACGATCACATTACATCTTGATAAATGTAATTTTGAGTTCAAATAAAAATTTTAACTATTAAACACGTTCTTTTTAAGTTATAGTATTTAGTGTGCAATGTTTTTTAAAATTTTACTTTATTCATATTGTGAATTTGCATATGTAAGGATTCTTATGAAACGTACGATTTGATTGTTAAATGAACTTGGTTTTTGTAGTAGTTTAGACAATTTTATAAAGAAAATAGAAATAGAACGTTTTTAAATAATATCGTGAATGCGACTGAGCAATTAATTTTTACCGATTAACAACGTGATATAATAACTAATAAATAATGAAATTTGATAAAGCTCCTTAGACTGACATTGCTCTCCTGCATAACTGGATGAAATTGCAGTGCCGTAAGTTGTGCCCATTCCTTGCAATTGATATTATTCATCGCAAAAAAGCCGAGACTCGCACTCGTACTTTTTGGGTAACTTGGTTTATATATTTTTCTTCGCTGCCATCAACAAAAAATTCCAGGAAAAGGATATAAAACCACCTTTATATAAAATATAAAAATTATAATAATAAAAATTGTTCATGTGCGTTGTGTCATAAGCTCGCAATAAATTAACAAAATCCAGAGGCACGTCATTAAAAATCCGATAGTAGTTATTTTGTAAAGTATAAATTAGCGTAGTTTACAAACTAATGTAGTTGATGGAGGAGATGGTTAAATACAAAAGTTTTTTAGTTGTATAGTTAGAGTATTGTTTTTGTTGGCTGTGCATGCAGTGAGAGTTATCGCCGCACCTGATTTTACGTCTAACTGCGGTGGATTTATACAATAAATAAATCCTGAATTAATTACTTCCATGTTTTTATAAGAGCTTAATTGGAGTAAATGAAAACAAGTCCAGCTTTAAAGCAGGATTTGTCTCTTGGTTTCTTTTGAGCCATGGAATAAACGCAAAATTGCCAACATTCCCGGATTACGCAAACTTCTGTTCTAAATTCAATAAAAATTGATTCAGATGTATACTTAAATATATTCCTTGCGAGTCACCAGTAGCGTATATGGACTGAAAATATTTAACCAATTACAATTTCCCTTCCATAACCTCGATTTTCAAAACCCGTTTTAGCACATTTTTGGGTTAACACCCAAAAACCCACCTATCTCACTGTACCAAATGTTAGAATAAAATGTACACGAATTATTTAAGTAATTTTGATCGCGAAATTGATGCCAGATAAGCTAATTGTTTTTCATCATCATCATATATTGTAATCCGTTCACTGGTTTGAAATGTTTTAAAAATTTCATCTCGTTATTTGCAAAGTGAGAGTAATATCAATGTGATTCAGCTAAGAAAATTTACTTTAATTGTAATCGTTTTTGGCGTTAATAATTCAAATTAAGTGATTGTGGCATAGATTAAAATTACCTGAGCGCCTGATATAAATAAATACGGTATTCTGTGTTTGTTTACACGGAAACAACAAGAGCAATTTAAAAAAATAATAGAATCTACCAATTTGGACTCGACTTTGTGGTAGTTCTCCATTATAAATAATAAAGAAAGAACACTTCTACCATTACCACAATAATATTTTATTGGACGACCATAGTTCAGACCCTTCGGGTCACCTTCAGGACCTGATAATTTAAATTCAGGACTTGATAATTTTAAACAACATGAAACGCGGAGAGCTACATAATAAATTATTCAAAGATTAATGGCGATGAGTCGGAATAAGTTATCATTCTATTGTTTTGAGAGCGGGGATGCAAATTCCTATCTCTACTCAAGTGCAAGACTCCGATACGGCGGAATCAAAGAGGCGAAACAATGCGCAACTAACTCGAGCATCGCTTTGAGAAACTTATTAACGTGGAAAGGCATTTGTCTGAGAGTCTATCACCGGATTACAAAGAGGATCCGAGAGAGAAATAGAAAAAAGAGAGACTAATATCTGGCCGCGGCTCGGACGAAGCGACAAGTGGTGAATCATTTCGTATCCTGACACGCTGAAGGGGAGATAACACTGATGTCGCGTTGGCGCTAACGTAAGCGGGGAGCCGGCTTTTAAGTCATCGCGTGGTTGAGGTGTTTCGGATTTCGTAAGAACGCGGGTATATGGGCAATTGCATCGAGCTCATTCGGGAAGATACTGCTTAAATTTTAAGTAGATTTCTTTTCGATCTTGCCCATGTTACAGGTTTTATATTTTGTCCAAGGCAAAGAATGCTGAATTATGCAATTAGTGGGTAAAATACTTACGTGCCACTAAGGTGCCAAAACATAGCGAAATACTGAAATTACTTATGTTGTTACGTCATTGATATACTTAATATGTTATTATTTCCGAAATTAAATATTAAAAAACATAAATTATTTACTTTAGCGCTTTCAACTTTCAGTGACCATATAACAAGAATTCCGTAGTTAGACATCCGTGCAACGAATCAATTCTATGGCACGACTGCCATAGAATCCGTACTCCTCCTGTAAACTAAGGGTTCCATACAGATTGATCTTCGGCACTACCCCTGTTACCGGTAGATAACAAAAAGGTTGGTCCAAATCCGGTAAAATATTGCGCTTTCGAACTGAAACAAAAAAGTTTTCCGGACGCGGAGGCGTAGTGGTTAGCCTTCTAGTGATACAAGTCCAAGGTCCTGGGTTCGAGTCCCGACATATCCGAACAGTTTTCGAGATTGTTACTTTTCACACTTCTCCTAGAATAGTCTAATAAATGGATGAATGAGAAGGTGCCAGAAATAAGTAATTAATATGGGACATCTACTCATAATACCGGGACATAATGGCGAGCCTACTCATAAGGATGTTGCGTTATAGGCTATAATTACGAAATAAATAAATCAGAAATTTAGCAATTAATATGGTCGATGGTAGAAGCCGTCAATACGTGGAATTCCATTAGCTAGGAATGAAATTCTACAATATATTTCACTAACACGATCGGTTTCAACTGGTACACCTGATGATAACTATGTACTAGTTGAAACTGGTCTTGTTGGTGAAGTATAGTATGGAATTCCGAAGGAGAAACGGACATGAAAAAAGGGAGACTCGGGTTTGAATCCCGGTTCCGTCAGACTTTTTTCATGTCCGCTTCTCCTTGGGAATTTTCCTAGGTGCACGAGTTATCGATCCAGGTCACCTTAACCCTTTTCCTAGTATATTATGGAATGTTTTACAAAGTGTTTTTCATTCCTACATATAACAATTAAATTTCAATGTACTCTCTAATGGATACGTTGAACAAGTAAGACATTCACAAAGCAAGAAAACGCAAATGAATTGCAGCAAATTTGCTAGAGAGTGGCGTTTTTATTAGCTAGCGTTTAAGTGCCTACATAATATAATCTCAGTATTAGGAAAATTTGTTAACGTAAATACACAATCATTGGCTTTAACAGAAAGGCATCATCGCTAAATTCTGCCGCGCCTGAACTCAATGAAAACTTCACCAATCTATCACTGCTAACTCATTATTGGTCTATTTGGCACGAATATTAACGATGAGGTTAAAAGAAGGGGAAAAATTGTAGAATACCGCTTTAGCACTCTCTTTTGCTTATCTCAAACATTTAAATGAGTGATAATAGTACAATATGCATTAACAGTTTCACACGTTATCAGTTGTAATTACCATCCATACTAGTGGCTGACATCCGCTAAATAGAGTAGAAATATCTAAATAGCTCATTCATCAACTTGGATGATCCAAATGGGACCTAGTTCGTAGTAACAGCTCCCACGGCGTATGAGCATCATAAATATCTCACAAAAGCCTTTTCAACCGTAGTGGAAAATCAAAATTGCGGCCTCATCTACTCTCATAAGCGGATACCTAATTAGCGACCACTTCCCTAATTGCCGTGCGATAAGTTACCCTCAGTGGCCGCGGGACTGATGCATGCGAGCTAATGCCTTACGGACAAACCCGCTCCGCTGAGCATTCGGCGAAATAAGAACAACGGAATGCAAAAGCAAAATTTTCATGCGATGCGCTCCCTCCAAATCCCCGAAGTTTCGCCTCTAATCTTCACCGGCCTATAAGACCACTGCGCTGAAAGCGATCCCAGCAGTGAGTGGAAAGTTTCTGTTTAAAATGAGGTTCGCCGAGCCACTTCGGCCCACCAGTGCGGTCCCATTCATGGGTCACTCATTACAAGAGACACAAGAGAATATGTGATTTGGGGAGAGATAATCCGCTCTCGACAACAAGGATCAGTTAGATTAGGTAAACCTTAAAAGTAAACGTGAAAGTGGAGATTATTCTCTTTTACCAGTGTTTGGAAAAATTAGCAATCGAAAGATTGGCAATAGAATAAACAACAGGGTGCAAAAAAGGATTACAGATGAAACTCGGACGATGGATTGAAGTTAAAGAAACGAAAAATATTTTACGGAGTTGAGCACCCAAAGGTATGAATCCATGAGACTCTCTGCGGAATAATATGAATAACATATCCTAAATTTAGTATAACTCCCGTTACGAAATTCCACCATGCACCGCTTAGCGGAAATAATTCTATTTTATTTTGAGATAATTAAAAGAAGGTATGCCCGTAAAGACCCTGAAAAATATGATAGTATTTTTAAAGGAGATAGGAAGTAAAAAAGGGGCTAAAGTAAAGTAGCTTAGAAATAAAAAAAGCGGCTAAATTTTAATTTCAGTAATAAGGCTGGTAGAGCGTGTTACGTTCGGCCAAAAAAAATAAACTAGAATCATCCGAAGAATTCACTGGAAACAATCATGGGACCGAATATTTTGTGAAGAAACCAAAGCAAATGAAGACAAATGTATTTAACTTTTATTTTCCACTCAACGTTTTACTTTCACTTACATGAAATAACTATGCAGCATGGCATGCAACCTAGAATGTACAGTAGGCTCTACTAGTAGGATGTGCAGGAGATCGATATTGACAAAAGCACGTGAAAAACCGTTCGCGTGGAGAAATTATAGCTCTATGCATAAATTATCTTTACAGCTCTAAATGTAAAGGTTGTAGATAGCAAGGTAGGTATGAAATACAATACAATAGTTTTTACTGGGAGAAATTTGGATTCGAGAGTAATTCGTATCCCGAAATTGTGACTAGAGAGTAGTAAGTATTGGGACTATGGATGATTACGTATATTCGGTATATGGATTAGATTAATCTCTGAATAGAACAAAATAAACAGATTTGCTCTTACGCGAAGCGGATCGAAGAACAAATTCTGCATTTCATCAATATGATTCAACCTGAATTAGTGGAACGCCATTTAATAAATGAAAATAGGACTTCGTATTTTCCACAAAAGTTATTTTAATATTCGACCTGTTTCGGTCTTGTAGCTATCTTCAGGCATAGCACATGAAATACTGAAAGAATGTATTTATTTCTCTAAAGGAAACAGGAATATTCTAATACATCTATTTTAATAATAATCATTCACAAATTCAAACAAACAGCCATTCCCTAACTGGAAATATCGACTAGCGGGACTCGAACCCGGGACCTTGGGACTAAAGAACCAAAAACACTCGCTTCATTTCACAGAAGATAATAATTTCACGCGACTAGTTTCCCCTTCAAGTAGACGTCATGGGGAAGCTTGACACTGGAAAAGCTGCACGCTAATTTCCGTGAATTAGTCACCGGGACTTGAACCCGGGAACTTGGGGGTGGAACGCTAGACCGCTAACCACCCTGCCACGACACCCGATAATTATAACCATAATTTTATGTTCAATAGAATACATTTTCGCTGTATTTCCTGAGCTGTGCATGAAGATAGCTGCAACGCGGCAACCGGTCGAATATTAAGAAATCTTTAGAGGAAAATACGAATTCCTGCTGTCATGTATTGATTCTGCATTTAATAAAATATCCATGGGTATGATGACGAATGAATCTGTCGGAAAACGAGAAAGAAGTGGAAGATCGAAACTTGAAAGGAATGAGAATAGAAAATGCACTCAAGGTTTAACGGTAACATTTTCTTTAGCCATTGGTAACCTTTGTGGCTGCGCTTATTTTTCAGATCATCGCGGTCGATGAAACCACACTAGACAAAACCACCGTTCGGTAAAACTGTACTAGGAAGGTATGCGATAGAAAATGACTGAAACTGTTAGGACTTGAATGTCTACCTAGTACAAAATTAAGAGAAGGGAAAGAAATAAAGGAAGCCCTGCTTACATACTGACAAACAGACGCTCCCTGATGTTCGCAGTGACTTAAAAACTAATCGAATTCTCATCGAAAACTGTATGCATACAGCGCAAGCTGTGAAGAAGTTGCATAAAATAGATTACGTCTTTCCAGAATAGAATAACTCGAGACGATAAAGAGATGTGAAGTTAAACGGACTAAGGGAAAAAGTGGTTTACTTCTATCAAGACTATCTCTAATGTTTTCAACCTAAAGCCTGGTTTAAACCTCAGCTCTCCATCATAAGCAACGATCAGCTTTGGAGGAGAGAGAGGCTGATGCGACTAGGCAAAATGAGGAGTAAGGTAGTTTGCCCTTGCTTTCCTCACTGAAACAGAATGCTATAAGCGGTACAAGTCCGCGTAATTGTAGCACAAAGACTCTACAAGTGACACTTTTCGTACCATTAGAAAAGGAGAGACCTTAATCAATGTCATTATTGAGCATTACTCATACTTCAGTAGCTTTCATATTATCACAGTATACTGCATTCACCAGGACATGGTTACAGGAAAATATCAAGACTGTAGCATATAGTAATTTACGACGCGAAAAGAATCAAATAGAAAAGAATGCCGCAAATCATTGGCACATTGATAACATTTCTAAGGCAGCAGTCAAGAATATTATTATACACTGGTATCCGCAAAATTATAATATACTCTATGAAAATCAAAATGTAAGACTAAAACTGCGCATACTCTACACTGTATCGGTTCGATGCATTGGTTACCAAGTGAATCTTCAATAGCTGCTTACATTGGAAACCGCAGTTTCAATGAACCACCAGCGGGTTTACCGATAAGAGATCTAATTTTACCTAGAGTGCCATTTCACTTATTTTGTTAGCAAAATAGTATCGGATAATCCTATAGCATAACGAGATATTTGCATTCAAGTCTAAAAGTACTGCTTCATTTACAATGATTTCTGTTACTATGATCGCCGTATAGGTACGTATCATAATTATAATTGCTTAATTTATATTTTACATACATTTTTCAAAATCCATTAATAATAAAGCGCGGTATTTCGTGATAGACCAGAATTAGATTTCGAAATACGGCGTTTAGATTAACCAAACTCGTGATACGTGTTTGAATAAAAATATAGCGGGAGATATGTTATCTGTAGAATGTAAGTCCAGGCACGTCTTTTGATTCAATTAATACAGTAACAGGATTTACAAGTGGAATAAATAGCGGCGGGCGTGCATGAAAACGAATTGCAAAGAGTTGAAGCGCAGCAAATATGCATTATCGATACTAAATTTCCATTTTATCACGAATTGGTGACCCGAGTGACGCGATTCTTTTCCTCTCGGAGCACGTGGTTCGAATGACAAATAAACACTAAAATGCTCCTGTTAGTTCGCAGCTTCTCTCACTTATAATGAGTGTTGATTACAGCCCGTTAATCGGAATCGGAACTGTAC
>KZ308228.1:2099403-2148310 GCA_000376725.2 Ladona fulva
GGAGAAAAATTCTCTAGCTTTTGACTGTCACGAATTTAGAGCATGTAAATGGTTGACAAATTTTATTTGCTACATATGAAACGATCACGTATCTGGATAGAAACCCTGCACGCTCTTAGGGGGTCATTATTAAAAATTATATCAACCGTTCGTCATTGTGATAGAGGCATGTAGAGCTAAAGTAATTCAGAAATAAGGATAAATTTAAATTGAAACCAACCTGTCGTTCATACAACTCCTTTAAGAAAGGTAATTTTACAGTTTCATTTTCATTCATAATACCTATATATTTAGTAACATATTAACTAATTTAAAGTTGTTCAGGAAGGAAATAGAAGTATAACAATGACACTTACATTGGTAGACTTTATAGTCTCCATTGGCTTTAACTACAATGTTGAAGGAAATAATAATTAATTCTACAGAGCAACGGTCTTCTGAACTCCTGTGCCACACAAGAGTTTCCTTGAACAGCGTAGTACATGATAAAATTATTAAAGATTACTAAATGTTTTTAGGTACTTACGAATTAAGAATACTCGTACCTTTCAATTAATTTCATCAACGATTCAAACAATAAGGCTGCTAGATCAGATTTTACACATTCATCCTAAAAATAATACAGAGATTATAGTAACCTATCAGAAATCAAAGAAAAACCTCGTACTTACGATTAATGTCAATGTGATATAACACAGCCAGTATCAACTCAAACGAAAGTAATTATCGCAAAACTGTGGTTAGAAAACTCGTAAAATTTTCTCCTTTCAGTTTCTACGTTATTTTTCATTTAATCGTCCCCTTTGAATGCCTCTTCCCATACATTTTTATTCTTTCCCGGAATTCCTTATTCCGTTACTTTTCTCTGATCTCCAGCATCCTTAAGACGTAAACGGGTGCGACAGTCATCTCCTTTCCCTTCCCGTCACACTCGTCTCCGCCATGAGAGGTTTCTAAGATAGGCCCTTCCTCTAACATCCGTAACTTCCGTTATTTAAGTGCGACGGATTCGCTCTATTACTTCTTCCCCAAGTAATATTTAGGTCCCTAAAGACCTCTCAGATCGGTAAAAACGTGCCATTAGGTTTTCTGTCGAAGTTGATGGGACGCAAAAATCGGCTAAGGGATTCCGGAAGATATATACATGAGGTGTTTATATTACCAAAAGTAAATCGGTCTCCCTCCCCTCGAAATATGGATTGAATGCTGTTGAATCTTCATTTCATTTCTAATCAGATTATAAACAGAGAGACAGAGACCTAAAATAATAGTTTACGAAAAAATAAAACGACCAGAATCCGTAGTTTCTATAAATTAGCAATATCTGTATACTTTTTCACGTAATCTAATACGCAAGTAATAATAATTTATAAATTCATTGTGGACTTTGTCTCTATAAATGATACTTTCGAAAGAATTCAAAAGAGGGAGTGATAAAAATGAATGCCATTACAATCAGCATCATTAATACCTCAGAGGCTTTCATATCAACACAGACAATAACGAGGCTGAGGAAAATTAATTGAAAGATTTATTTCCTTCATTCCTGTAATAAAAGACAAAAAATATTTCATTCGTCGAGATATGGCAGCAAAAACACAATGATGAGTACATAAGTTTCAGTTTTTACTCCTATTCTTGTTTACTAATTCAAACAAAAGTCTAGAATACACGTAGAAAAAACTACGACTATCGCTCTTTTGCTTAAATATTTTATCAGCCAGGTGTAAGGGGTATTCCACCGTAGTATTTGATTACCAACTCTCAATTAGCTGAAGTTATTCATGCCCAGCTAAACCGCCGTCGCGTGCTATATTGTTTGATGAGCTGCATGCAACTTCACCAGGTTGAACGGATTGCTTTTAAGCTAGAAACTGCAGGAATACTAATGTAAGACAAAATAAGGAAACTTACGGAGAGTAAACGAGTCGTTTGAAGATTTGATTGGCCACAAGAGTTACGAGATTCAATGAGAAGTTTTTATCTCTTATGTGGTCGTAACGAACGGAAGGGATTGGACTCGATACCAGGAGAACCAATAGAATTTGAGGAACACAGGAAAAAATTTCCAGGAAATTCTGGTCAGTCAGCGATAAGTGTAGTAATACAGACCATTATAGCAAGTAATGAGAGAATCCAGTAACTTGGCCTCGACTTCGTAGTAGTCATGAAGATGAATAGAATAACACTTTTACGCTATAGGTACCGCAAAAGGTGTGGTAAAGTAATGAATTAATTCTGGCGATACCTGGTGGAACTTCTCCATGATGAAGACTTCTGTGAACGGAGTCAGATTGTGTTTTTATTTACTAATCATTATAGCAAGTATTTCCGACTTAAAACATTGCAACAATTTCCAACTACCTAAATACCCTAGGCCAATGGCCAACTGAGTGGAGACTGATATCGAGGAAATTGAGCGGAGACCTTTATTTGGACGAATTTTATATAATTTTTATCATTTCTTTCGTAAGGAAATGGAAATTTGTGGTAGGGGTAGGGGGCGTAATCAGAACTTTCGTAAATTGTAAATTCATTTTAGGTGGAAGATAGGTCTAATTGGGCCTAACCTCGGCAATAAAGGGTCTATCTATGAATTGTTTTTATGATTTTCATACATCTCTCTAATAAAGTTATTAAATAGAAGAGTTAATGAATACTTAGATTTAAAAAGTCCGGTAATTTTCTCTTCTAAATCAAGAGATAAGGACACCACCTATCCGATCGAACCATCAATTAGTTTGGTGCCAAAATGTCAAAATGTTTACTTATATAAATTCTTCGCTAGGAACACAATAATCCATTAAATTACATTAACTCCATGTTTTGCCCCAATCACCCTCAGTCGAGTAATATCGCATCTCCGTCGCCTATTTACCAGCAATGCCAAAGAGTTCAAAGGGAAACACCGCGACCTACTTCCGACCAAAATAAAGAATGAGACTGCGGATTGTTTCGAACGGAGGCGGAGAATTTTAACGAATACAGCATACCCTTTGTCATCCCGAGAACCCCCCGCTTCATAAAATACCGCATTTTATTCGCAATACTTTCTTCGCTTCCTTGGCCCCACCTTTGATTCTTTACGGAATTTTCCACAAAAATCATTTACTCCCGCTAGAGCCCAATTACTGCAAAACAATCTCTATCGGAGATTTACCGAAAAAATAAAAACGCGTCCGCCGTAGCATAGCTTCTGGCGTAAGCTACTTTCGCAAAGTGAAGCGATAATAGCCTTTCTTAACGTCCGTATGTGGCGCCAAAACGCTTTTTTCAGGGTGGAGGAAAAACGCCCGATCCTCCCGCACCATCTTCCGCCGCCCCTTTCTTCACGCATCCGGTAACTCGGTAGCGGGGAAAAAACACACAACAGCGCGAAAGAATTCAATTACCGAGATAATTAACCTCGGACGACTTTTGTACCAGGTTTCATCTCCGAAATGAATTTTCTTTGAGGCGATTCCGCATTAACTCCGCCAATTATTCAGCCGTGTCTCAGATTCTCGGCACATCTTCTTTCATTCAAAATTCTATTAGCGGAACGTCTAACGAAATCTCTCCTCTGCCCCACTTAACGGCTTCCACCCCTCGACCCAATCTATGGGACCCCCCTTTGCGACCCCCGTACCTTTTAGGGCCCGGCTTGTTTCGCTCCGCTGTTAATTAACAGTTAGGATTTCTTGGTGCTTTGATTTCTCAGAAGCCTGTACCGCAGCCAAGGAAACAAAGGGACAATGCCTTAGAATTATTTCAAACGCATCCAAGAACCGAATCCCCTTTCATCAAATGGGCGAATAATGATTTTTATCGGGAGTTTAAAACCGGGAAAAGGGGCTCGAAATGATGAAAGAACTCCGAAGACGTGAGGAATTCTAAGGTCCTTTTCAGTCGATAACGGGGAAATTTTTAGCCACTCACGAAATGTTCTTTTGCTCCCTGTTACTCTGCAGATGCCTTGATTTGAGAGGTATTAAATTTTAGATTGCCTTTTCATGGGGCATGGAGGAAAATAAACATAAAGAGCAGCCATTCCTTGGAAGCAAGTACAATGAAACATTATAGAATGTTACTGAGAAACTCCCGTGACCTGGAAAACGCACCTGTGTGTCTAAAGGCTCAAAATAAACACAAATCTAGAAAATATTACAAGCTAATTAAAGGCGGTATACAATAAATTTGTTAGGTGGATCGTGGCCGCGTTATTTCAAAAGAATAAGGGTAGGAAGGTTCACTTCCGATATCCTCCGATTAATAAAATTTAAAAAAATAGATTTGAAAAGAAAAATGTTGCAAGACGGACGACAGACTCTTAAGATATTTCAATTAACGGAGGAGCTTAAACTAAATTTTCTACTGATGGATTGTAGTGACTGGAGAAAGAAGTGGAATTGGTAAACACAGAATTTCCTCTCCCCTCAATCTTATGCACCACGCAATACACCGTCCGATTTTTATGGAAGGGACTGTACGTTACCTTTTCTTACAATTTGTAAAATTATTAAAATTTCCACTGATCCTGTAATATCCAATAGTGAAATACCATGAGCGTAAAGAAATATCGAAACTCGGTTGGCTAGCAATCGACAGCTATCTTCATGGTCACATAAAACTTCATCCTAAGCAAGAAAGAAGATTTAAATCATTCAACGAATTTCAATCACTATAAAGACTAGAACTTATATGAAATACTTCTGGACCTCTTCTTTGAACACTCAGTTTGAAATCTCACACGAAAGGTTCATGGCTTACGTACTACTTGACTTAAACTTGCCTGAGCGTATCAACGTAATCTTCAAAACCTTGCTCCTTTCGTTCATGCATCTTGCTTCATCGCTCGTCATTACCTTCTCTAATTAAAAATTGATCAGATAATTATTTTGTGATTTATTTCCCGCCATGAAACGACCTGAGGTAATTGTCAACTGGAAATCGCGAAATAGCACCGAATTCAAGTTTTTATGAACTNCCGTCCGATTTTTATGGAAGGGACTGTACGTTACTTTTTCTTACAATTTGGAAAATTATTAAAATTTCCATTGAGCCCGTAATTTCCAATAGTGAAATACCATGAGCGTACCACGCCCAAGTTCGTCCAATGTATTGTTTCCATAAATTCTTGTTCAATGGTACGGGAATATTTTCACGTATTACTGAGAGCTATATTTATATAAAAGTTTAAGGAGGGTGCATAAATACGCCCGCGACATCAGAGTGATGCTTCTAACAGCAAATTAAACATTTAAACAAGTTAACTACATAAAAATAGTCGAAAAGAATATGTGAAAGAAGCCGTATTATTTCCATACGACCGCTCGTTTTCGTCTACAATCTCCCCGCATAATAGAGTGCACGCACATTTCCTATAATTACCCGCGGAATTCTTTAAAAATTCAAACCATTTCTTTCGATCCCAAAACGTAGAGAATGAATAATTGAAAGACGGTATTCTCGCTACGCGATCATCTTTCGTTCGCTTTCCTCTGCCGGCCTCTTTAGTTGGAACATAGAACTAGTTTTTCTGCGCTCGGATTTTTACTCGTATCCTTTAGGATTTCCTTTTCAGTTCTCGCGCCACCGTCTTCTTCTGTTTTTCGCCAAAGCCGCACACAGGATCCGCCGACTCCTTTTCTGCACGACGTTCGATGCGGACTGAGTGTTCCTTGGAACGCGGTTTTCAAGCCGCATTCGACCGCACTGCACCACGTTGTTTGTACGATCTCAAAGGGAATGCCGTCGAGTAATATCCCGCTGCCGAAAAAATCCAATTAATCACTTCATTCGTCGAGATATGGCAGCAAAAACACAATGATGAGTACATAAGTTTCAGTTTTTACTCCTATTCTTGTTTACTAATTCAAACAAAAGTCTAGAATACACGTAGAAAAAACTACGACTATCGCTCTTTTGCTTAAATATTTTATCAGCCAGGTGTAAGGGGTATTCCACCGTAGTATTTGATTACCAACTCTCAATTAGCTGAAGTTATTCATGCCCAGCTAAACCGCCGTCGCGTGCTATATTGTTTGATGAGCTGCATGCAACTTCACCAGGTTGAACGGATTGCTTTTAAGCTAGAAACTGCAGGAATACTAATGTAAGACAAAATAAGGAAACTTACGGAGAGTAAACGAGTCGTTTGAAGATTTGATTGGCCACAAGAGTTACGAGATTCAATGAGAAGTTTTTATCTCTTATGTGGTCGTAACGAANTGCCAATGACGGTTACACCGAAGAAAGAAAAAGCGGTCTCTCAGTAGCATTCGAGAAGCTTGATTAAAGGAATGATTTGCATTGCTGAACAGAGATGAAGGTTAAAGAAGCAGAAATTGGCCAACAGTCCAAGAATAGGTTGAGTGGATAATTTTTTTTTTATTCTCAAGAGTAAAATTCCCTTTTGATGGCATAGAATTACATAGAAATCGGTACGATTACGAATACGCTGATTGTTTCTTCTAAGGCACAGAGACTATCATTTATTCTATGGCACCGAAGTTACTTCAAGGATATGCGCAGAGTATTTTAATTGAAGCTATTTTTGAATTGATGGAATGGAGAATGAGAGTTGGCAAGAAAATCTCAAGGAACGCCATTTTGCGCAGTAGTGCAACAGCTCATGTTTATCAAAGTGAATTTGCGTAACCCCGTGATTTATAAAATACATGGGAAAATTTCCATGCTAATGAAGCAATAAAGGTGGCAGACAAATTAATCTGCTAAGGTTACGATAGAATTTCTTCACTCTCGTGAGAGTTATTATTCCTCCATAATGGAAGCATTAATGGAGTTAAATAAATCACCCGAAGCTAAGCTATTCCCATTACATTAACAATGCATAATAGAGATCAAGGAATTTCCCTTAATAACAACAAGAAAGTACCAATTGCACTTTTACGGGCACAACTACGCCCATAAACTTATTTGTTTGATTCTGAAACGTCCATTATGTTTAGCCTATTCCATCATAATGATTTTCAGCAGATTATCCTTGAAACAAAGAGAACATATGAGGGATGATTCAATGTCATTCCAGTAAGAAACATAGGCAGTATGCATAGTCTTACTGGGTTTAATTAAAACACTTTCACTTCAAATCATCCCCCGAAATTTTTCTTTGGGAAAGGTTAGATACCTTTATTCTAACCGTATTTAATCTGTAGGAATCTTAATCTACATCTTCTCATACAATCTAAAGGAATTATAAATTTAGTATTTAATCTAGTTTTTTGAACCGGTCTATACTTTATTCGTCCTGTTTCCGGGGGAGGGGTTTATAAGGTCCCAAATAGTAATATTGATCAATTGTGCTCTTACTTGGTTCATTGCAATGGGGGAAAAGAAAGTCCCCAACTAGTTAAAAAAAGTGATGTCCATATGCAAGTGTTTTGAGAGATCAAAGAAAATAGCCTTGCGAGAACTGCGTACGCGGACTTTTTAGAACTTTCTTTTGTTAATTACATTTTTCTTCCAGAGAAATTTTTCAAAACGACTTTGTAGAGGGAAACACTAACCTTCATCTACGAAATTTTAGATTTTAATTTTTAGATTTATTTTGACTATTTACAATAAACGATTAAAATATGTAAAAAAGAACATTTCCCGTATGAATTTAGTTACTGAATCTCTTCAAATTTCATCAAAATAATTTTCAAACATGAAGTTAGTTTTGTGTTGCCTTAAATTCCGTGAACACGGAAAGAGTGAGTTCTTAAAAGGTAAATTTGAGATAACTGAGATAAAACTGTTATAATTCAGATACATCGAATTCGGTAAATTACTATTTGGAAAGTGTGGAGATAAGATTTGGACGCTGTCGATACGATATTGACATAAGTCTATGCTGCCAGACTAAGTTTGGACATTTCCTTTCCTTGAAAGATATGAGATTACAAGCTAGGGTGCGATTGCTTGATATATTCAGAGAAAGTACATTTTGGGAAGACGCAATCGGCATTACTCCACCCCCACTGCCACCTCGGCCCCTCTGACAATGAACGTAAAATATGAGAAATAGATGCGAGAACAAGTTTTTTTGGAGACTCATTCCTTCCACGAACAATACGCTATAACAGGAAACTAAAGTAGTGGTTCCAATGCTCGGTGTTACACCCTCTGCCATACACTGATTTAGGGCTAGCTGATTCTCAATGTAACTGTAGAAGTTTATCTTGAATCAAGAATAATTATATGGAAAATAAACTTGTTTATTTAAGAATTAAAACTCAACTAATGGACGACAAATGTTGAATGAATGGATTCGGAACTTTATCAACGACTTAAATAATATTTTCTCCGCTCAATTCAAATTTTTAATATTAATTAAAATAATTAAGTATTAAGTTGCCCCCAAAAACTTAATCCAAGTGAAAAGTGGAAAGTAAGAAATTATAAAGAGATGAATGATGATGATGAATAAACAATAAACAATATTCTAAATGCTTAACATGGGTCACAAAATCCGAAAACCACCAAAAACGGGATAGTCAAGCCTTACGAGCGTTTCGCACTCCTTGAGTACATCTTCAGAGGCGAGAAAAGTGACTCCACTTATTCTAAATGCATGATCATCAGACAAAAGATTAGCCTAACCATGGCAGCATCAGACATATCTTCTAACCTAGGAATACCTAGATTTCTTCGCTTCGTTTTCCTTATACAAACAATTCTTTAAAACTTCATCAATATTATATTAGTGCGTGCATATTTTTTGTAACCAATGTCTAATACTGCAATTATCATTAAATTTGTATATACGCCAAAGGATTTTGTAATCCGACAAGAATATTGAAAAGATTATTTTGGAAAAATATACGTCAGCTTGTTATGCCCTGACACATAACTTAAAATAATTGGAGCTAATTAAAAAATCATACATAACGCACATCGCTGACTGAGCGCTCTCTTCAAGATTATTTAGATCACTAACTAAGCTACGTAAGCTATTTCCTTCCAAGTCCATAACCATTTCAGCGAAGATTGGGAAGGATAGGTAATGCTGCCAGACTACGGCATGGATAAACACAGCTTTTCCACTTGACAAGAACAAATCTCTAGCCTCCAACGTATTGAAAAAATTCTATTCCAAAATCATACATTAACAATAAATTCCAGAAGAAGTAATAATAATAACAGCGCAAAAATTCGTCTATAATTTTACTAATTCGACATGATAACGTCTACGGCTGAAATGATTTTTTTTCATTAAATCGGTGTTAAGATTATTTCCTAACACACCTTCCTTTTATCACCTCCTCCTTTCTTCATGCATATTGAACACTGATACAATTGTGATTCATCAGAGATGACCAAAACGAGAATGCCAATGACGGCTACACCGAAGAAAGAAAAAGCGGTCTCTCAGTAGCATTCAAGAAGCTTGATTAAAGGAATGATTTGCATTGCTGAACAGAGATGAAGGTTAAAGAAGCAGAAATTGGCCAACAGTCCAAGAATAGGTTGAGTGGATAATTTTTTTTTTATTCTCAAGAGTAAAACTCCCTTTTGATGGCATAGAATTACATAGAAATCGGTACGATTACGAATACGCTGATTGTTTCTTCTAAGGCACAGAGACTATCATTTATTCTATGGCACCGAAGTTACTTCAAGGATATGCGCAGAGTATTTTAATTGAAGCTATTTTTGAATTGATGGAATGGAGAATGAGAGTTGGCAAGAAAATCTCAAGGAACGCCATTTTGCGCAGTAGTGCAACAGCTCATGTTTATCAAAGTGAATTTGCGTAACCCCGTGATTTATAAAATACATGGGAAAATTTCCATGCTAATGAAGCAATAAAGGTGGCAGACAAATTAATCTGCTAAGGTTACGATAGAATTTCTTCACTCTCGTGAGAGTTATTATTCCTCCATAATGGAAGCATTAATGGAGTTAAATAAATCACCCGAAGCTAAGCTATTCCCATTACATTAACAATGCATAATAGAGATCAAGGAATTTCCCTTAATAACAACAAGAAAGTACCAATTGCACTTTTACGGGCACAACTACGCCCATAAACTTATTTGTTTGATTCTGAAACGTCCATTATGTTTAGCCTATTCCATCATAATGATTTTCAGCAGATTATCCTTGAAACAAAGAGAACATATGAGGGATGATTCAATGTCATTCCAGTAAGAAACATAGGCAGTATGCATAGTCTTACTGGGTTTAATTAAAATTTATTCCAGAATCTTGACGATGACGTTGTGCGCTGAAACCTACGTAGTGGAATACTAAGATTCTGTTTTAATGCATAACAGTTTTAACCCTCTGTTAGAACTTATTCCAGGGTAGAAAACGCAATAGGGTAAAAAGATACAAAGATGAATAAATAAAAAAGAATTCCGAAATCACTTACATTAGATCAACAAAGTATTATTTTATAATAATTCTAATTGACTAAACATACGGGAAAAATCTTCAATAATATGTGTTATAAGGAATAACAAGGTCTCCCACTTTCCGGGCAGGTATTCTAACCACTGAACTACCATGCCACGTCTCTTCCACACTGTTAAGGGAATGCTTTGTGAGCAAGGCAGGCAGCCTCCCCTTAGTGGCACGAACTGCCGCCCGAGGTCCTCACTGAGGCAGCCAACTCACAAAGCAGGTATTATAGGGTAAACCCACCCAAAGGGAATCACGAGGATTGAGGTAAAGGTGTTAACTTTGCACATTGAAGTTGTGCGGCTAAATCCCAAGGAATAACACCCTTTGGGTGGGTTTACCTTATAATACCTGCTTTGTGAGTTGGCTGCCTCAGTGAGGACCTCGGACGGCAGTTCGTGCGACTAAGTGGAGGCTGCCTGCCTTGCTCACAAAGCTTAAATTCCCTTAACAGTGTGGAAGAGACGTGGCATGGTAGTTCAGTGGTTAGAATACCTGCCCGGAAAGTGGGAGACCTGGGTTCGAGTCCCAGTCATGTCACTATTTTTCACACTTGTGGGATTTAGCCGCACAACTTCAATGTGCAAAGTTAACACCTTTACCTAAATCTTCGTAATATGTGTTATGATGTAGAAACGGGTCCTTGACAGTTACTCTCACAATGGCTTTCTCGTAAACTTTGAGTTAAAAAAGAGCATTTTCTTCATTAATATTTAAGGCAATTGATTTAAATTAACAAAATGACGAGTAAGAATATTTCTATCAAAGTATGAAAATAGGAGCAAGTGCTCGGATTTAGTCATTACATTCATCGAATATGATTACTCATCGTTCATGAATGTGGTAGGGTATTCAAAAAGAGAGTTAAATTTAGTGAAGATATTGAATAAATAGAGAATAATAAGATCTAAATCTGACTTCAACGTATCTAAAACTTAACTAACCTACTCGAACTAGAAGAGTTGAAACACAACTATCCGTCTTGGAGTAGATGTTTAAATCACTCTTAATAGAAGTATTCTTTCACGATACAGTATTCTTCTTCCTTCTAAAAATGATAACGATGCTATAGAAATATGCATTAGGTGATTCCTAGAAGGCCGGTTAATCGGATTAATTTCCTTAGTTTCCAGTCTTGGTCGCAGAGGAGGTGGTCCGCCGCGCGGATTTGGCCCTTGCAGTGATGTCGAATACTGGGGTATAAGTTAGCCCGTGTCTATCGATGTCTATTTCTACAATTTTACTCACTTTTTGTACAAATTTGCTCTAAAATGAGGATCCGCCATTATGTTACATTAAATACGCAACCATGGTCACTCAGATCTACTATTAGGAAAAATAAAACACATATTTCTAGCAAAAACTATATTTTACCCGATGATTTTCTTCATTTGGGTTCAGCGTCATCTCGAAGTTGAAGAATTTCTAGAAAAATCTAAGACCGGAATTTTTCGCAATGCTTTGTCACGTTTGACTGTCTGTATCGTTTTGATGCGTAGGAATTAACGTAGATAACTTGCATATTTGTATGTAGAATTTATTCATGAGTAGCCATGCGAAGTTTAAAAATTCTCACTCCAAAGTTTTTGTATTTTTGGCCAGCCCTTTCCGATTTTAGCCCACTGTGCGCCGGGAAATAGGCCTTGGAGCGTTTTAAATTTCTATGTCATTAAAAGCCTTATTCCAATTTCTCTCTTCAAATCCTTACCGGAAGCAAATTGAGTTTACTGACATTAGTAAACCTAGATCAACGCGTAGGGTAGGGATTTTCTAAGTGAAACCGATATTTCGTGGAAAAATATCCTGGATCCTTCATGTAATGAAATAGAGAACTTAGGGCTTCATTAGTCTGCAGGTAAAATTTATTTCCAGAAAAATGACCTTCCACTAATTTTTTTGTGATATCTCGTTCAATTCTTCCAAGAGTATTGCACAAATTTTGAACATTCATTCATAATAAAAATATAATGCTTCAATAATTATGAGTGGTGTCGAAACTTTACATTAAAAATGTATCTAGTTTCATATTAATTAAACAAATTATATAATAATTAATCACATAAGTTTAAAAACGACGCTATTGCATTCACTTACTTCACTCATATATATAGAACAATATTTTATTTTTCCTAGAGTACCAGTTAATCATTTTGAGAAAGGTATCTCTCCATACATAGTTGATAATTTACATTACTTTTAAAATAGGAAATATCCTCTATCAAAGAGAAAACAGCTTTTACTGAAGATATGTAAAATTGTTCGATCTATCTTATTACGGAATATTAACAGCAATAGTTAACTTCATGCATAATTTTGCTCACAGAAGGAACAATAGCATCATATATAATGTTTAAGACATTTCCTTCACCTTTGACTAGTGATTTTGACCTGTTGAAATTTTATCGAGCAAAAAAATTAAGACAAACTATGTAAACACCAACTGAAGAGGTATCATGAGTGTTTTCCGATATATTTTGAAGCAGGAGCAAAACATGTATTTGTATAAACAAATTCAAATATTTCTCTTGCGGAAGACGGAATTTCCTAGAGATTGCTTCCATGGAAACCCATACTTATTGATTCCGTTTAGAGACGAATATTTAACGGCAAACGGCCATAGGGAATCGAATCACGGTGCACGAATGGATAATTTTGCGTGTCCTTTCCAGACCAGACTCTTTTCACGGAATCTTATCTTAAATTTGATCTCCTTCGAGGCCACTTTTTCTACCGTTATCTTCCTTCGACAGCCAAATCACACAGCAACAGCCGATGGCGCCAGCCGTTGTCCAAACCGACATTTCTTTCCCTCAATGGAAACTGATTCCCTTATCCGATCAGAAAAACGCACTATCCTGCATTTGTATAGATGGAATTTTCTGCAGGTATTTCCGAGGGTGTGATTATCCTAACGAATACATTTTTCCTGTCGTCACTAATTAGCATAATTGTAATTTGCGTTGATGTATATGCACGTAGTGAGAAAAGTAAAAGGTAGAAAAATTTATATTGTACGACTGCCTTATACTTTAAATTTTAGATACGATATCTAAGATCGATTACTCATTTTCTCTAGTGTATGTCTATGTAGATGGTCGGGGCCTATATGCCAAAAATCGCCAGGTTAGTGACACTTTCCGTAAAAGCACAACATTCGTATCTTATAAATATATTGATAAATACACATTCATCTACAATTTGTACCATTAAAAATTCAAGGGATGGGATTTGAAGAGCGTACGTAGAGCACACTACACATACTCGTAGAAATATCCCCACAAACTCTACTATAGAATCAATTTATTTTAAGAACAAGTTGAAAGTCCTGCTAAAAAGGCTAGGCAGTAAATAAATAACCTAAAAACCTATTTGACAATTTGATAGAACGATTCAGAATGTAATGCTATTTTTAATATAGCTATTATGTCCGCTATATCTGTCAGTTAGTGGAGAACGTACATGGGAGATCGCGGTCCCATCTAGTGGGTTATATCTGAATCATACATACATACGCGTAGCATTCCATTCACAGTGGTTCCTTGGTTAACGACGATAAACCTTTCCAAATGTCGTCGTTAACCAAATCCGTGGTTTTCCACGGCGCGATTTTCCACAACCATACCGCATGTCAAATATGCGGACAAAACTGAATGCCATTAAAATATGGTGCATATAATTAATTCTATTATATTTGCAAAAATATTATCATTAATAACATGAATGGTCATGAAATCAATTTTTTATTTTCAATCTTTATCAGAGTGCGTCGTAAACCAAAGCCTGCGTCGTTACCCGAGACACTCGTCGTTAACCAAGTACGTCGTTAACTAAGGCCGTTAACCGAGGTACCAATTTATTAAATGAATCGATGATTACATAAATTAGGTATAAGAGCTCTAATCCTTAAATAAGAAAATCAAAATGGTTGGGAATGCTAAAAGAATTATCTCCAAAAAAATTGGCGATAATCAGCTGGCTAAATTTTATCGCAAACGAAATAAATGAAAAAAGCGAAATAGACGCACTTCTAGAAAGCACTTCTGCGAAACAGGGACGTAACACTTTCTACTCTGTAGAGCTCCCACTCATGATGGCAAGAAACATTAAGCAAAGGATCTCGATTGAGAAGTGCAGTTTCCGGTGACGTCAACCGGCTACAAAGACCGGACGCCGTTTGCTAACCGATGTCTTGCAGTTTATAAATGAGAATGCATGGTCTTAATCTTTTCACACTCGATCTTCTCAGCGCTCGCCCAATGAGATAGTTTTCTTTTATGAGGCCTTGCTGTAGTTTTCCAAAGCAGCGTTGTTAAGATGATCAACATGCGAGGTAATTAAGACGTCCCCAGTATCACGTCTGTCTTCACTTCCCACTCATTTCCAACTGCACGCACTGCGATGGATTTTTATCAAGGGTAATACGATAAAATACAAGTAACCTATTCCATAGATGTCGCCATTCTCATAGCAGGGTATTCGTCTATGGAAAATATGTTCTCAATTTTTAATGGAGATACAAATTATGATGAATATGTATTGGTAAAACAGCTGCTTTATAAAGGTATATATTTACAACCCTAGACAATCTCCTGAGAGATTTCACGTTCGAAAAAAATAATAGAAAATTTATTTGTCACATCGTTAAAAATTTCTCAAGAAAGACAGTACATTAAAAGAACAAAACAAAATGAGACGTTACGAAGGCGATCTCCTATCTTGTTGTACTATAGATTAAACAGCCACTTGATCAAAAGACCTGCATGAGAGGAAGTATACAACACTGGACCTTTCGATTATAACTAAACAAAGTATTACAGCTTAAAAATTTTTCCAAAGCATTTTTGTATTGGCATTTCTTTTTAAAGTGCTTCGACGATCTGAGTTCCTTTTGCATATAAGGGCCCCCCAGCAGGAATCGAATTCGGGACCGCCATCACCAATAGCGAACGCGCTACCCTCTTGGCTACCCGGCAGCCAAATCTTAATTAATTGCTTACCCCGGGTTCGATTCCTGGCGAGGCCTCACACATGAGAAATTACTTCAGCTGTCGGAGCACCTTTAAAAATACTTCTACTTGTATTGACTAACCTGCAGTCCAGAAAAATCTATGTTCAAACAGAAGATTGCATAAAAAACACAGAAATCAATTTCTGTCTGGAAATTAGATCCCGTTTCTATATAACTCAGCGCAATTCCCCAGGAAAAAATATTGAAGGCGTTTTTCACGGGTGAAAACATGCGTATTTACTGCTTAAACCATTATATAGACTAACAATTAGGTAAATGAATTCATATCATGAACCGTAACTAACTTTTCGTCTGGATATTTTCGATCATCAACATCATGTGGTGTTAAACAGATCCTAAAGACATTCATTAGACGACAAGTGTTTCATTCCAATACTCTATTGGCAGAAAAATAAATTAATAACGTCTTTATTTTGGGCGACATTGAGACTGTAAAGGCTCATCCATTTAACCCATCGTCAATGTAACTTAGATCTAACTTTAAAAAAATTATAAAAATTAATTAAATAGTATTAATAGAAGGATTATTTGTTGATTAGAAAAAAAAACTAAGTGAAGCTAAGAAAAAATATCCACAGCAGGAAAACACCCACAAAGAAGGGGGAAAGTACGACAATGGAATTAATCTTCACCAACGTATGCAACTGCACTTAGTCAGCGATTCAGATCGAAGGATATTGACTTGACAATGAGATAAAAGGAGGTTCTTTAAAAGAGAAAAGTCATTTCTGGAGCTAGAGCAAACGTTTCCTCGATTTCGAGGCGATTCTCTCATTACAAACTAATTAGGAGTGTATGTAAGCAGATCACAAAACTAGCCAGACCAAAGTTAACTTCCTGCTTAGTATTAAGTCAAATTCGAAGGGGATCACTGAAACACTTTGGAAGTGAAAGGGGAAAGCCGTGAACCAATGGGAAACATCTCAATTCGTTGATATGAAAACGCCTCAGGGTTGCCAGGTTTCGAGCCTTCCCTTTCGGCTATAGTAACGGCTTTCTATCCCAAAAGCTTGTAAAAAGTAGGAAGCGGATTCTGCAATAATAGGACTTGGCAACGCGTCTTCTAACGATACCAAATCCCTTCTGACAACTTCCTTTGACAGCTTCCTCATTCATCAACCGACGGTTACATGAACAAATCCAGTGATGTTCACTAGCGTACATTACGCCGTCTAGATGATGCCAGAAATGGATGGCACTGAAATATTCTTCAAACGACACGAACTCAGCATTCAGTGGTACATCGATTCCCTCATGCAGTTGACTCGGATTATTGGAAAATTGGAATAAAAACGTGTGAAATTCTACGACGATATCACACATTCCATGTGTCGGAAGGCACGTAATCCTACGGAGTAAAAATGTCAGGAAGAAGGGAAAGCACGACGATCAGAATTTCAAATGTCTTTAATCTTATAAATGTGATCCCAATCATGAGGAAACTGACCAAATGTCTACACCATTAGAAAAAATGACGATATTAAGACATTAGGCGACCATCGTAATAAATGAATGAGTAAAGGATATTTTAATGAGAAGTCAATGACTCCGATATTATTACTATTTAACCTTCCTCACGTAGGATTATTTAGTAGGATGGACTCAAAATAATTACGTCTGCGAAAATGACTTGCAGATGTAGAGAAATAAAAGTAGCTTTCGGAGAAATTCGAAAGGTAATTTTTCACGGTCATGATAACGTGTATTTCTACGAAATTAGAAGTTATGTGAATACGTTCACCTATAAAACTTAGCTTCACTGTAACTGAAGGTGTTTTAGCAACGAGAAGAAAAAATTGATGATACAAATTTCCTAATCAAATTTTCTATTTCTTACAAATAAATAGATATACATCATTCATGCTTTTTTGTACATGCACCCCATGTCACAGGCCAAAAGGAGGCTTGCAGAGTAAATATGTAGATGTAAATGCCATTTCATTCCTTAGTAAGCTATGTAGCTCTTAATTCTCGATTCTGCTCTACTTTTCCTATCATGGCCAATTTTTTCTCAAATGAAACACCGATTACCATAAATGATATCCATCTATATNTAATACTGTAAAAAAAACGAAGTGCCTTGAGTCATACAACGTACTCCAACAACAAAAAACCATTCTATTAATAGTTGTCTATATTAACTTTAACTATTGGCCTTGTGTTGTATTCAATTTTGCAGAGTAAATATGTAGATGTAAATGCCATCCCCTTCCTTAGTAAGCTATGCAGCTCTTAATTCTCGATTCTGCTCTACTTTTCCTAACATGGCCAATTTTTTTTCAAATGAAACACCGATTATCATCAAATATATCCATTTATATTGTACTGTATTTATATATTACCCAGAAGGCGTCTGCCTCTATAGAGTATCTTCACGAAATTTGCGAGCATTTACACATTATACAGAGGTAACAAAGTGGCAGATTATTCGACCATGAAGTCATGAAGGTTCAACTCTTGGTAGATCTTGGCCCATTAACGAGCGCAGGTATGACAAGAAAGAATGACGCGAACACGGGTGACATTGTGGATATAGCCATGACCTCAAACCTGAAAGCCAGACACGCTAATCAATTCTCGACCATGTCTATCAATTCAAACGTCGCGGAAAATGTGTCCTTTCTTTGATACTTTGAGATTGAAAACTATGAAAACTTCTTGTTTCTGTTTATCGAGGATTTGATTATATAGAGTTTTTATACCTTCGTTATAGAAGAGGTTTCAGTCAAAGGAATTACGGAATTTGAGAATTTCTGATTTTTTTCCATCATTATCTTGTTTTCAATATTATTTTTTACTATTTATTCTGAGCCAGAGAATTACATAGGTTAAATTACCTAATGGGCTTATCGATCACTCTTGATCTGATCGAGCTATTGAGCGAATAACGAAATTTAATTTTTACCATTTTAATCATGGGGATCAATGAATCGGTGAAATTTCTTGGTTTACACAATTTACCATATATTATCGAGTATGGGTGGATTCCGCATAAGGGTCGACCCCCCAAATTTCCACNTATTATACTTCTTAAAATGCATACCTTCAATTTATAAGGATTAAAGATATGAAATTTATCGGTGTAACACTCTAATTTGAGTTTTATACGCTAAATATACTTTCGTATTAGTAAAAATATGCGAAAACGTGAGAGTTATTGGCAAGCCTCAAGTTCCTGAAAGTTTTCCAGCTCCAAAACTTCCATTTATCTCTCGTGGATAATCGGTGTACTCCATACCAACCATCTGTTGGACACTAAATGTCATGCAATACTGTATGTTTATTGTGTAAAAGTGTAAATATCTCTACCATATGTAAGCATGGGTCGACTACCAAACCCGTAGGTTAGGAATCCTAGAAAGAAAGGAGATTAAAAGCTACACTGCGATTTCCTGACAAATTCAGAGAAGGTACATACATTTGCGAAAATGTAGTCGGTATTATGTGACCCATCTGGAACTACGGCCGGTCCGACAATGACCATAAAATAAGAGAGATAGCTGCGAGGACAAGACGTTTTAGGGACCCAATTCTTTCCGCGAAGGATACGCGATAACAATAAGTTAAAAAGGTAACTCAAACGCTTGGTGTTTACACCATCTGCAACAGACCGAAAGGCGGCTTGCTGGGTATTTAAGTAGATGTAGATTACATTTTAGCGGAAAATTTTAACTTAAAAATCGACCCGTACACGAGAATGCATTTATTCCGAAAAGAATCAAGGAAGTTAAAAGGGTCGAGATGTATAAACCTAGCGATTTTCCTATCTCACGTCCAACTCGTTGTCATCCTTAAAGGGTAGGACATAAAAAGAAAAGAAAAGCAGCGATAACCTAAAGATATAACCCTACGTTGAGAGAGCTGGCAAACATCTGGCGAAAACTACCCAAAACCCACAATTTCCACTCTTACTTTACGACGCAGACGAAATTCGCAATGTGGCTCGTATGATTTCCGAAAACATTGCAGAGATATGGAGAAGTGGAAAGGGCATGTTAAACGACTTTACCAACAACGATCAAACCTCGACACACGTGTAATGCACTACGCAAATCCTCCAACACGACGACGACCCCAAAGCAGGAGAATAAGTTCCTCCAATGGCTATTCCCGTCAAGGGCGTTAAAGGAAATGTCAATTTGGATATTATATGGCTATATTAGTGTCTAGCGATCGGTAATTTATGTTAGAATATCGTGTGGAAACAATGAGAGAGCAATCTCCCTGAAGGAACACTGAAGATAAAAGGTGGAAAGGCTGATGCAGAAAGATAGGAAGGGCGTGTTNAAGTGGCAGATTATTCGACCATGAAGTCATGAAGTTTCAACTCTTGGTAGATCTTGGCCCATTAACGAGCGCAGGTATGACAAGAAAGAATGACGCGAACACGGGTGACATTGTGGATATAGCCATGACCTCAAACCTGAAAGCCAGACACGCTAATTAATTCTCGACCATGTCTATCAATTCAAACGTCGCGGAAAATGTGTCCTTTCTTTGATACTTTGAGATTGAAAACTATGAAAACTTCTTGTTTCTGTTTATCGAGGATTTGATTATATAGAGTTTTTATACCTTCGTTATAGAAGAGGTTTCAGTCAAAGGAATTACGGAATTTGAGAATTTCTGATTTTTTTCCATCATTATCTTGTTTTCAATATTATTTTTTACTATTTATTCTGAGCCAGAGAATTACATAGGTTAAATTACCTAATGGGCTTATCGATCACTCTTGATCTGATCGAGCTATTGAGCGAATAACGAAATTTAATTTTTACCATTTTAATCATGGGGATCAATGAATCGGTGAAATTTCTTGGTTTACACAATTTACCATATATTATCGAGTATGGGTGGATTCCGCATAAGGGTCGACCCCCCAAATTTCCACAATAAAAGTTTTCATGTCTATTGGATAACCATATTTTTCCGATTGTTATGCGCTCACATATTAACCTCATTTCAGTGTACTGATTTAATTATTATAATTCTTAAAATGCATACCTTCAAATTATAAGGATTAAAGATATGAAATTTATCGGTGTAACACTAATTTGAGTTTTATACGCTAAATATACTTTCGTATTAGTAAAAATATGCGAAAACGTGAGAGTTATTGGCAAGCCTCAAGTTCCAGAAAGTTTTCCAGCTCCAAAACTTCAATTTATCTCTCGTGGATAATCGGTGTATTCCATACCAACCATCTGTTGGACACTAAATGACATGCAATACTGTATGTTTATTGTGTAAAAGGGTAAATATCTCTACCATATGTAAGCATGGGTCGTCTACCAAACCCGTAGGTTAGGAATCCTAGAAAGAAAGGAGATTAGAAGCTACACTGCGATTTCCTGACAAATTCAGAGAAGGTACATACATTTGCGAAAATGTAGTCGGTATTATGTGACCCATCTGGAACTTCGGCCGGTCCGACAATGACCATAAAATAAGAGAGATAGCTGCGAGGACAAGACGTTTTAGGGACCCAATTCTTTCCGCGAAGGATACGCGATAACAATAAGTTAAAAAGGTAACTCAAACGCTTGGTTTTTACACCATCTGCAACAGACCGAAAGGCGGCTTGCTGGGTATTTAAGTAGATGTAGATTACATTTTAGCGGAAAATTTGAACCTCAAAATCGACCCGTACACGAGAATGCATTTATTCCGGAAAGAATCAAGGAAGTTAAAAGGGTCGAGATGTATAAACCTAGCGATTTTCCTATCTCACGTCCAACTCGTTGTCATCCTTAAAGGGTAGGACATAAAAAGAAAAGAAAAGCAGCGATAACCTAAAGATATAACCCTACGTTGAGAGAGCTGGCAAACATCTGGCGAAAACTACCCAAAACCCACAATTTCCACTCTTACTTTACGACGCAGACGAAATTCGCAATGTGGCTCGTATGATTTCCGAAAACATTGCAGAGATATGGAGAAGTGGAAAGGGCATGTTAAACGACTTTACCAACAACGATCAAACCTCGACACACGTGTAATGCACTACGCAAATCCTCCAACACGACGACGACCCCAAAGCAGGAGAATAAGTTCCTCCAATGGCTATTCCCGTCAAGGGCGTTAAAGGAAATGTCAATTTGGATATTATATGGCTATATTAGTGTCTAGCGATCGGTAATTTATGTTAGAATATCGTGTGGAAACAATGAGAGAGCAATCTCCCCGAAGGAACACTGAAGATAAAAGGTGGAAAGGCTGATGCAGAAAGATAGGAAGGGCGTGTTTCACCTTTGAAACATTCTCATGAATTCACTAAAATTTTAAATTGAAAACCCTTATAAATTAAATAAACATTGTCCTATGAAGATAAGAATCAGTTTTATTATACGCTTCTTTGAGGAAAGCAATATGTAGTTGTACCAGTAAACTTTGTAATTTTTAGTGAATTTAACTTCGGTGGCTAGTTTCGTTCGCAAAGAATATTGAAATTTGGTTAAAATCCTCCCCACACAACTTCTCTTCCTTCTTTTTTTACCTTGTATGGATGAACCGAATGTTGGCGTACGCTAGATTTATTGCAAACATAAGAGCTCCCGAAGTAAAACACAGATGAAATGAGGGATTTCCTAACTTTATTTTACCAATTTCGAGACGATGGAAATTCAGCACAATCGATGGGTTCATGAGGTTTCGGAATATCAAGAGTATAATACGAACGGATTGAATCATTTCTTTCCTCACGAACGAGCTGATTTATCTAAAGCACTTACTTCGAAGCCAATACACACATATATCTGTCAGATAGATCTATTACATTACAGTTTCCACTATAAAAACTGATGTTTTCACGAATCAATGGTAGCTAAATCAGTTGATTGTACGTAAATCAGATGATTGATCTAAATACTCCTCCAGAAAATATAGGGCGGTGTTATGGGAAGTAGCAAAACCTGAATAAGCTGGCTAGAACGATAGAAAAAACCTGCGCGAATAAGGAATTTCTTTCTTGAGGTAATACTGTAAAAAAAACGAAGTGCCTTGAGTCATACAACGTACTCCAACAACAAAAAACCATTCTATTAATAGTTGTCTATATTAACTTTAACTATCGGCCTTGTGTTGTATTAAATTCAGTTTGAAATGAACCACTAAAGTCAACATGTAATGACATAGCTATGATACTATTGGAAATGCAATAAACCATTGAACCATAATAGCAATTTCTCTACATTCAAAGCCAGTACGTCATATCCAAGGAAACAGAAATCTGTAACAGTAGCTTTCAACTTGGATGCAATGCAACGCATGCAAAGAATGCCACTTTCCGAGAATTCAAAATTAAACACTCTTTACAAAAGGGCAACCGCAATGTTACGGATGCTTCTGATAAAGTAACGTAACCGTCATGCTCTACTTATTGAAACGGTAAGTTATTTTTTAATTGGTACCCTTCCATGGGAAAATGCATGTATGGTAATAGGGAAGTTACATCATAACAAGGGAAAGGTCGTAAGTGTTCTACAAAACAATTTAGGGGCGTGGAGTAATGACCGAGTTTTCCGCCAAAGATTGCAACGATTATGGTCGGGCATTCTCACGGCGAAGTATGTTCATTGCGGAAAAATGGACCATAAATCTCTCTTTCCTAGATCAGAGGAAGAGGAAGCAGCTTCTTGGAGCTTTTCAGTGAGCCGTGTGATGTAATTAGAGATTTTTTTGGAATAACCTCTTGGCCGAATGCCCCAAAGTGACAATCCGATCGCAGAGAAAATGAGGGAAGATGATCCTAAATCATCGAAACCGTCAAAAATAGGCTTACTCCACAATAATACGAAATTTAGAAAATACTGGAAACTGGTATGGCCAGCCAATCGCCCGTATCTATGCTACAGCCGCGGAGTTAAAATCCTTGCTCCTTCTACTCGAGCCTAATGGTGGGAGAAGTGCTATTACCACATTTATCGGTTTTAGAAATGAAAACTGACAAAATAAATAAATGCAAATCTAACGCGTAATTAACTTAAGATCAGTTTTATTTTAGTGCTAATAGTTAATGCTAATGAAATATTGTTAGATTTTCCTAAGAAGTCTCCCGATAGCCATGTGGATAACGAGTTCGACTTCGATAAAAGTGGTTCCGGGTTCGATTTCTGGGGGGAGAAATGCGCAAAATGATCTTAGCTGTTAGATCTTAGGACTTTTAAAATAACTACAGCTATAGCTTTACTAAAATTCGTACCTTTTTGTAAATATTCACCAAGCCAATTTGGCGGAATTGTAAAACTATTTAATTAAAAATGTATAGTACATTGTTTGTTCTCACATCTTCTCAATAGGGTGATAATAAATATACAGAATCTTTAAAACGATAAAAATATTTTAGCAAATTGGAACACAAGATATATAAACACCGATACACTGCCAAAAATGCCCGTTTTCAAGGGGAACCCTACTACTTCTGAAATACTATTTGAAGCATTAAAGTTGAGTATTAATCATCAACGGTTATTTCTCAGTGTTTTTTTAAGAAAGTGATATTATTGAAATATTGAATTTATTGATTTTATACCATCACTTCTTCCAATTATAATTTGTTAGTAGTAGTATTGTTAAAAGCGCTTCGACAGCTTAGGTCATTTCGCACGTAGGCCCCCACTGGGAATCGAACCCGGGACCGCTTTCAATGAAGTAGAACGCGTTGCCCACTTGGCTGTCGTTGAGATGTGTGTAAATACATAGGGGTCATATTTAGTTTCCTATGTGAGTAAATACATAGGGGTCCTATCTACTTTCCTAAGGTCAACTTGATGCTATTCGGACATTACAGCCTCATGATATAAAGCAGGGTTTCCCATCCATCCTGGACCGGATCCTTCTTGGCTTATTACCTGTATCCGTATTTCAAGCATCATTATATTAAAAGTAAAAATATCTTTTTTACCAAGTAAATTCACGGATGGAGGTGACTGGCATACTTCACAGAGGATGATGATCAAATCAACATTATACAATGATAAAAAGAAATGGAAATGTTTCGTTGAAAATCCAGGGAAATGTGTGAGAACTTGCAGTTAAAAACCTTAAACACCTAGTTTAGTACACTTATAAACTCAATCACACTATACACAACTGATAGCAAGAAAAAAATTAATGCTAGCTGAAAATTTTTAAAATGTGCTTCATTTTTAAAGGCAGCCGAGATTGAATTTGATCCTAGCTGATTTTTCTCGACAAATGAGATAATGAGATTTCTTGCCATCGAGGAGAAAAGAAGATGCATAGCGAAGTTTTTTTGTCGTTCTCACTCCCTACAGCGCTTCCCCTGGAGTTTTGTTCGGGTAACAGATGTTCTACTAAGTGAACGACCGGGAATGTGGCATTAGTTCTTCAAAGTGAGACGTAATAGGACGTACTATTTCTTCATCGCTTCTCCCAGAAAATAACGACGCAGGAAAGTCTTAGTTACAAGGCGCTCTATATTTTTCTTCTCAGCCTATTTTCCCATTTCTTACATGTTCAGCTGATGATAATGCCGATTATTAAATTCTATTGATTTTGTTACGCTAACTTAAAGACCGAATACCAAGCCGTCCCAGGAGATTGGTATCCCTCAGGGTTCGAGCTTGGGACCGCCTCCTCCAGAGTCGAGCTAGTCAGCGATTAATCCAAAACGGGAATCACCCTCAGATGTATTCAGTTAATACAAATTACTAAACATAGCAAAGTGATGCAATCACAAAATTCTAGCAATTACAGTTAAATCTATAGGCAGAAGTTTTCTATTTTTTTACTTTCTACTGCTTAACTCAGAGATAAATTATTTTGAAGAAATACGGTCCAACGCAGATAATTATCTTCTGTAAAATATAATTTATCTTGCTATGAAACTCGCTTCAAATCACTATGGATTGGGTCTTTAGAAAAATGTCCTTCTCTCGGCTGTCCTATCCAAACGATAAATGCACAATAACATACGTATGAGATGTGAAAATTTGTGACATATCGGACGATATCGATTATTCTGCATTCCGTTAAAACACAGCTCAACGAATTTAATAATAAAAAATGGTTCTTCCTCAAAGATATTTTCAGAACCCTATTACAGTAACAAACGGTAAAACCATGAATACATGTAGATAACTTATTATGCGGAAGTATCAAGTCCAAGTCGGTATCAGGATTGAGAATATAGGTCACAGCATCACTGTACAACCTACGGGCTCTTAGATACCGATTCTGGATACTACTATTTTTGAAGTAGGAAAAAATCGAGCGGTAATCGACATTCCTTCAAGACTAGACTATATATCCAAAGTATTATATACTTAGAAAGAAAGGAACTTCGTAATTTCCGAATTTCCAACTTTAAATCGGGGGTTCCGATGTAAAGTTGCCAAATGGTCATACTCTCCTTCACGGGAGAAAATATTTTCAGATAAATAACTAAGTTTTTCATTTCTAAGTATGGCACCGTTCCATAAAATTGAGGTTGAGTATATCACATTTACATAATATACATGTTGAATTATAATCTTGATATAAAAATTAAAATCTAAACAGTATATAATACATACAAGTAATCTAATTTACCTTGTTACGCTTCGGTGACATTATCTTCTAGATGGCTGAGTATCTCTTCACGGAAGAGTGCTGAAAATAAATAATAAAAAATCATTGAAGGACAGTTCAACGCTACGAGCAGAAATAATGTCAGTTTTAATTGAATAAGATTTCGTCATAAATAATACTCATTCGAGCGCAACTAACGCAAAAGAGACACTTGAAAATGCATTTGATATTAATGGACTGCGTGAAGTGAATAGGAAAAATTATTATTTTCTGCGCCAAAAGCGACTCAGAGAATACGCGAACGGGAAATTTCATCATAGAAGACATTTTTCTCGTACTGCTTCCCTACGAGATATCAAGCAGTCGAGTCCGAGATATTTTTTCTCGTAATGGCGCCTATTCTAAAGAGGGCTTCACATCACTCACTCCGACATTTCTCTGGAAATCACACTTAATCAACCCGAAACGACTAAAGCACCTCATACGCTTCCCTCAAAGGTTGAAACCGGTTGTCTCGATGAAAATGATGAAGTAAAGCACATATCATTCACGACTAGCAGAAATAATATACCGCACTGTGGAGACCTTGGTGATTTGAATGGGTGATGTTAACGTTTGGACACATAAGTTTAAGGTCGTCTAAGATTTTACGAATAGTTATATATGTCTCGATCAGGGGCGCACCCAGAATTTTCGCTTGGGGCTGAACTTACGGATTGTAACCAATAATTTCTCGAACTCCTAATTTACGATGTCATATTAAATTGATTCTCATCGTAAGAAAGCATTGTCTGTAAAGATGTATTTTAAGAGAACAAATATTTGTTAATAAGACCCTTAAACATTTGGTTCCGAATAAATTATATGTAGAAATTTTGGGAGCTCGTCCCCGTCAGCCACCCCCCTGATGCATCTCAGTCAGTAACTGGTTCGATCAGTCGTAACCGCTTCTCAAATTGGTTAAATGTGAAAATAAAACAATAAACCAAACGAAAAAAGTAGCAATGGACCGGAGAAGAGTTTCCTTGTGAGAAGCTTCTCTCCCATTTTCCCGAGAATCGACTCCGGGTCCCGAGATTATCTAGATTGAAATTTGGAAGGAAAAACTGGTTGTAAAGGTGTCAAGAAAAGAGGGTGTCAAGGGTTGACTTCAAATTAAAACTGAATCACATCATTCCACCATAAACCCTACAAACCATAAACAACCTTTATGAGGGAGAAGAATCACACTTTAATAGATATTTACAGGTTACTTCAAAAAGTACACCAGTTTCTGCGCCAAAAAAGATTGTTTTTTTATTGAAGAAACTTGTGGAAATAAGTGAAAGTTATATTTTTCCTAAACTCCTTGTCAAGGATTTCACACAGTTAATCCTTCTTTAGTTGGTTTTAATCTTTTTGAATCTTTCGGAGTTCTTGGACTGAAAGTTTAGACGCCCTTGAATCTTTTCCTTCGTTCATCTTAATCGCACCGTCAAAGCAAGAAGATCCCATTTTCCAAGATTTATTCATGAGAAAGATAGACTGATAATAAAAAGTACGTTGAAACCCTTTTGTGCTAAATAAAACATTGTGGTATAGTACAAATTAAAACATTGAATTTTATTATGAAGATTTCCACGAAATATCACTTACAAGGAGGGACCGTCAAATATGCTCCGCCGATTTGAACAAAATATTTTTTTTATATTAGAGGAGGTGAAATGTAGCAAAAGCGAAACAGGGTTCATGTAAATGTGCCTTACTTTATTTGTAATAAATACATTTTTTTCGCCTTTTTCAACCATTTTCACCCATTGTGGAATGGGTTGGTGTAGTGGTTAGTGTGTCGGCCTTGCACGTAGAGGACCTGGATTCGAGTCCCGTGAGTGACGTTATATTTTTCATTCTTATGTTTTCCACTGAATTTAGTTTTTCGTATGGCCCTAAGTAATCACTCACTGACGGACAAAAGTGCATTATTTGGATTAATGTACACGATTGAAACTGCGACTCTGGCCTCGGAGAGGTGGACACTCTCCAACGTACACCAACAGGATAAAGGAGCTAGATTGCTATCATTCGCTGAAGATAAGAAAAATTCAAACCTTCACTCGTTTTTCCATGGCTACGTTACAATATGAACACATACAGCAACTCATTCCACATGGGTTTAAATGGCTGAAAAGTATGAAAAGAAAATTATTTATTACAAATAAACTAAGGCCCATTTACACGAACCCCGTTTCACTTTTGCAATATTTCACCTCCTCTAGCATTAAAAAAAAATTTCATTCAAATCGGCGGAGCATATTTGGTGGTCTCTCCTAGTTGTAAGATTAATTTTAGGACAGACTGCGCTGAGATGTCGGACGTGCTTTCTATACCAATACTATACCTTTATTTTAGCCTAAACTTAGATATCATCATTTAGAACTAAAATATTTTAAAAATCTTCTCTTATTTCGTCCTATTTCCTTACTGGGTTTTTCTTAACCACCGAATATCTGAGCAGTAATAATTAGAAACGATTTCGAGATGGTTTGATGTAATTTTAGCTGACGGAATACGATTTGTATCTTTAATAACCTGCTGAATTGCGGCTTAAGTTTTTAAAGGGACTACGTAGAACCTCGATTTCAATTCTGCTCTTTCTGCACTCTTCGTCACATCTTTCTTATACGTTCATTATGGAGAATTGCCAAATCTGGTCAAATATATCAACAACACCTCCTCCGCGCAGTCTCTACCATAACCGCAATTATGATAATTTCACAGTAATCAATCGTGCGATGTTGCGAATCAATCACATTTCCTGCCAGGAGTACGTTTTGTTCTCATGTTCAGCATCCTGGAAACAGCACTCGGGCCAATTTACAAGCGAGAACAGAATAGGAACAACGAAGAACATAAATATCCACGCTCTGGGCTGGAGTCGACCCCTCGACCTTAGGGAGAAGAGCCAAATGCGCTCGCCAAACCTTTTCCAACACTGCACAATCACAGCCTCTTTGTTTTTTCAGTTGCGTAATTAAAACAGGAAATACCAGGAAGAATTTCTTTGGTATTCTACGGAACCGTGGTGAAGTGATTTACACGGAATTGTGCTTAAAATACCGTACGTGGATTTTTTTCAAGCCGGTGTAATAAGTAGTATTTCAGGAAAAACCGATAAAAATTATGGAATTAGAAAAGGAGAAACCTTCAATGGTACATACTTTTTCATGTAGTTATTTTCAAATTTAATGACCGTTTCCGATGAATGATCCTCATCGCCACGAGATCACCCTGGAACGAATAAGTTCATTCGTCCGGTCATCATGTTTGAGAAAATAATCAATAGCTTCGGCGGTACCCGGTGATTTGGTCCGCTACGATTTGGTCCGCTATGATTTGGTCCCACGACAATTTGGTCCCACGACGATTTGGCCCGCGGCGATTGGGTGCTGCGATGATTTAGTAACTACACACAATAAATTGGTTGTAGGGCAAGGCTGAGATTTGTCGTAATTAACTGTCATTGTTATTGCTGGATAGAATGCAGAATTCGCAGAAGTATTTAACTGTTTGTTAAACAAAAATTAGAAGTGGTATGCCTTACTGGAATTGGAGCGTGCATTACATTTATCATCTATTTTCATTTACATTATCATCTATATGGAGCATACCGTTTATATTAATCATCTATTTCGATTTATTCTCATTTATATTCATCTCTGAAACATTCCTCATTTATCTCGGGATGCGTATTACGTATAAAAGACTTTAATTTAGACATAAACGATAATTTTGTCATATTTTTACGTCCGGATAACTGCTTTCCTCCACTATATCACGCTCCGATTCCAGTAAGACATACTTCTAACATTTGTTTAATAAACAGTTAAATACTTCTAAGATTTCTGCGAGCCTCAGCCTCGGCTTCCTGGAATTTCATCAAAAAACACGAGACTGAGAAAACAATTTTGTCTTTGTAGCATAAGTAAGTAATAATTCACACTACCGGTTTCAATGTCTTCACGTCATCTTCAGATTTAAGGTACCTACTAGTAGTAGTAGGTACCTTCGCTTCCTATGTGACTCGCACCTAAAGATGATGAGAACGAGTCTAAACCAAGGGAGTGAATAATTTGTTTGTGCAACAAAGACAAAGTTGTTTTCTCAATCTAGCGTTTCTGAAAAATTAATATATGGAGATACATATTACCATTTAATGTTTCTGTTTACTTTTCCAGAATGGATTTCCTCAATTCCGAACTTTATTCTGAAAAATTCTGTAAAAGTTGTCTTGTCTGCTAAGTCTCCCAACATATCTGAATTGTTGGACTTGTCTGAACGTTCCGGCTCTATAGTTTAATTGGACAAAGATTCCGGGTTCGAGTCGGGTCCTGTCAAACCTTTCTCATGTCCGGGATATTTTTTAAGCGCAAGACTTTACGTGTAAATCCATCTTTCCTTCTCCTTTAATAGAAAATTATACTCATATATGAGTAGAAAAGAAAATATCTCTGCATGCAAACAACAGGGGCGGGTTGGCGTTCACAGAATTGAAACCAAGAACAGTTCAATGGGAAGTTTCCTTTCGAAATATTATTATTATTATTGTAATTATTATTATAACATGCGTTACTGATGGACTAATAGTTCGGTATTTTACAATTATCCCAATACTAAGCTATACAACCATGCAGGAAAATGCTAATTACAATAATGCAACGTTTTCACCAACTAAAGAACATCTATCATCTAGCTACGTAATACACTATTACAGAACGTAGATTTTCAAGTTACGAAATAACTTATTACTATAAAAACATTTCCTAGCTATAACAATGCAATATTACAATACAGCTGTCTCCTAGCTTGAAATAGTATAATAATTGATTACAGATATTTTCCCTTGAAATATTACATTTTCACTCAAAAGTCCAATAAAAGTTTATGCATAAAAATTTGCTCTTTAATTTATAGTATAACCTTTATTATCATGCCAGTTTCCCCACGACTCCTGGCGGACCGTCACGGTTACCATAGAGGTATGTACCGAAGACAAGTCCCCATTGTACCTCACCTTACCAAGCAATCCCTTACTCCACCTGCACTTCCTCAACCGCTATTTATAAGAATGAGTGCAAAGATAGACAGCCTCGATCAGGCTTGCTAACAAAACAAAATATAATCTGAAAACACAATTCCAAAGCGGAACTGGCGCGATTTTCCCGCTAGTAAATACGCAAAATTTTTCTGGGAAATTCTATGATTCCGATTTATCGTCATTCGCACATTCCCGAAACATATTTACCCTATCTTGATTAAGTTATTCTTCGAAATACTAATGTTGAGACAATGTATAAAAATGCAGTTTTCAGAAGAAAACTATTTATATCGTAAAATGTGAGCATAATCCACGTAAATTAAAACGAAAAGCAGACTCCTTTAGCGCAAGACACGTAAAGCGGAGTCCCCGAAGGTCGTCAACTAAATCAGTACTCGCTCCACTTTCCAACGTTGACGAAAGCCATTCTCGGCGAGAGATATAAACAGCTTATGAGTTCTCATGAATGAACGAGCGACGTCAACTCGACAGGCAAACTTTCCCTTTGAAGAATAAAAAGTTTTGAATGGATGCGGCAGATTCAGAGATAAAGCCTATCATCACAAGCGATCCCTGAAAACTTCTTACAAAGGTATGAATCGATATGGGACAAATCGATGGAATTTTCGCACTACAGAGATAGAAATAAAACAGAACCGCGTCTCGACTGGGGGTCCTCGGATTCCCGGTTGAGACTTGGAAGTTTTTTTAGCAAACATTACTTATTGAAAGATTGTTCGTTGTGCGAGTATATGCATTTTCATAAACTTTATAGTAAAAATAATTCAAAAATATTATTACGTGTAGGAAGTGACGAAAAGCATTAAACTTTTAATTATACATCGTATACGGGCAGATTTATAACTAGCCGCTAGCTGAGGTCCTCATCTACATGGGGGCCTCAATAAAACTGTACTAATAAATTCTCAGTGACATTGTTATGGTTTTTCGCTTAAAAAAATAAATTTATATTTACTGAGCAAGTCTAAATGATATATTGGTAGGACTTACTAAANCTACACATTATAATTCAAAACTTGTTTATTTAGCTGTAGTGAAGCAACCGAGGTTTCTATGGGATGTATATTTGTATATGAAAAAATTAGAATTTTTACTCATAATTTGGTAGCTGAGTCATGTTTAATTAGCTAAATAGCATTAATTAAGAAGCATTAATTCAGAATTCTCCTTATGTAATGTTACGAAAAGTGTTATTCGTAGAGTCACTGTACTTCACTAACGTGGGCTTGTTCTGCTTACAACATTCTGGCTCAGCGAAGATAATACCTCACTCCTCATCTTGCCTAGTATGCCTCATTTCCCCCTCCTAGCTATTCGTAGCTGTTGGTAGAGGGGATGAGGTCCCAACCGGCATTCGGGCTGAATACTTCACAGACAGACTCATAATTCCTAGTGGGGCCCTCAACCTGTTCTTTGCGCCTAAGGCCTCTGATAGCTTAAATCAGCCCCTGTTCATATAAGTATGCATCGTATGTGAGTCTATCTTTCACACCAACCACTATATCCAGAAAAGAATTATGTCCCGAGTTTGTCTGAATTAATTATATCTGTTTATAATATTTGTTATTGTAGTAGTATTGCTATGATTTCTTCGACAGCTGAGGTAATTTCGCACGTAGGTCCCCACCGGGAATCGAACCCAGGACCGCTCTCACGAGGTCGAAGGCGTTGCCCGCTTAGCTAATCGGGAGCCCGAATCTTTGTAATTTTTTCCGCCATGTATACTGTAGCCTCTCTCTTTCCTATTCATTCCACACCCCTCTGTCTCTTTGTGGGTGTTTTTCTGAGGTGGCAATCTTTTTTTTCTACGTTACATATACGATAATGTTTGTACATTTTTCTAGCATCTGAAAATATTTAATACATTTTAATTACATTCTGATAAGGGTTAAATGAAATGAAGGTCTCAAATTTTTTTGATATAGACGTTTTCTATTGTACTATATATACTCAAGTACAGCTCGACCCCTAATTTTTTTCTAATTCATTTCTAATACTATCAGATGTTTCGTTGATTTAATACGTATCCCGCTTACAGCTCGAATTTTTATTTTCTCACTGCATTTTTTTATGTAAAGGTCAACAAATATACATGTCTGTGAGGTAATTTAAAAGTAAAATAATGCAAAGAGTGTGTTATACGATGCAATACCTGTCTTGGTTAATAAAATCAGTATATACTTACGAGACTTCTCCCACGAGAATTTTCCTAGTTACTCGCCTTTGCGAACCAAGTCACTTGAAGTCCCTTTCCCTTACGTGAGACATGGTAAACTTTAATTTTCATATATTTCATAAACCGCGCGGTAAACACCGTTATTTCATTTCTCCCTCTTTCTCTCGACTTATTGCTCTTCTTTGTACGAATTTCTCGCAAATTCCCGCTTCCGTCATCGTCTTTGAAATTTCTTTTTTCCTCCTTTCATCTGGATTCCCCGTCACCTCCATTTCAGAAATTCGTCTCGCATATTCGCTCATATCCACTCCCGAAAATTTCCTCCATCTCTCTATCTTCTCTCCCAAGCATCCCTCTCCCGCCAACAATAAAACCGCCACTTTATGGAGCTTTTTCCCCAAAAGCGTCGAATTTTCGGCATCGCGGAATTCCGTGATCTAGATAAGGGATTGCGACGCCGAAATAATTTTCGACCCTGAATTTTGAGGCGAACGCTCTAGGCTATGGATTAACCCACCTTAGCAACATACGCATGGACGGATAAAATGTATGGGTAATGTGGGAATGACTTTTGTACTTGAATGCATTTCAAGGTCAACGGGCCTAGACTCCTCTTTAGCACGAAAAATAACTTTACAATCAGAATTTGAGAGTCATCCTGAGATCTCATCTTGCTGTACCCTAAAACTACCACATGGCTTCCTTTATACAACATTCTAATCGTTGAAGAAAGATCTGATTTTTCCCGGTGAATCGTTCTCAATAAATCTTCTCGGGTTATCAACCGGATAAGTTCGTTGGATAATACCGACGTTTCGCCAACAATCTCTGTTGTAATTTTCAAGGTTTCTTTCTAATCGTTTCCTGCCTTGCAATCATAGCACTGGGCTCCACCAAGTTTATGTTTTCCTCCCGTAAAAGATTCTGAAAATATTAGTTTGTCTGAATTAAAGTTCAAAGAAAAGCAATACTCTTAGAATCAATTATTTATCTCCTCTTTCAAGATAGTCTAATCTTAATTAACTATTCTGATTAATGACGTGAAATACACTTCAATTCATCTTAAACGTACTGCATTCTTGAAAAAGCATTCATTAAAAGACTTTGCTCCCGGAGAGCAAAGTCGATAGCGCGTTCTCCTTCAGAGAACGGTCCTGGTTTCTCTTACCGGTGGGAGCCTTTTTGCGAAAAGACAGCTGGCGAAGTAATTTTAATAACACTAATTTTTTCGAAATATATACCTCTTTTAAGGAGGATATATATACCTCACCTGCATTAAGGAGGATATACCTCACCTGCATCTACAGAAATTCGAGTTTCCTTTTTATAATATTGTTGTCGCGTATCGTTCGCGAAAAGAATGAGTCTCTAAAACGAATTTTCATCGCATCTATTTCTCGTATTTTACTCTCATTGTCGAATCGGCCGAAGTAGCAGAAGAGGGTCGCATAATACCAATTACGTCTTCCACAAATGTACTTCCTTTTAATGTACCAAGCAATCGCAGCCTGCCTTATAATCTTCTTTCTTTCAAGGATTCCCTACCTGCCAAAATTACGAAATAGCTTGACTTTAAAGCGACAATCTCTAAACGAGGGCCAACGTAAAAGATCGATTCATAACTTCTAAATCTATCGATATTAGTAATCGATAGATATCTCCTGATATATTGAAATCTCTTGAAACATTTTACCACCATAATAATTGTTACTTCAAATATTTAGTTTTACTATTCATCTACGTATAATTAAACTGACTAATGAGTTCCGTAGGTTTTACAAATATGGAAGAGGACTCGGAAATGCTACTATTAATCAATACGACTATTAACAACTCCAAAGCTAAGGCCAACGTAAAAGATCGATTCAAAACCTCAGAATTTATCGATACTACTATCGAAAGATATCGCTCGGTACACCCGAGGCTCTTGAAATCCGTCAGAATATGAGAAAACAACTTAGTTGAATGATACATATATTAACAGTTGCGTTTTCGTCAACCAATATTTTAAGACCCTCAAAAGCAAAGAAACATTTACTTATTCACGGGACAACCACTCGCTTAATGCCAGCCATCTTCCACAACAAAATCTTTATCTGAATAGCAATGAGCTGTGTACACCAAATCCTGTACATCCAGCGGCTCTAAAGGAAATTGGAAAACTTTATTTTACGTGAAAAGTTTGGCAAATTAAACGAATCCCTGCCATGGAGTCCCGCGATTATCTTATCCTTAATCCTAGAAAATCGGGACCGTAATTTCGAGTGGGTTGCCGGGACTGCATTCCTTAATCAAGATACATCGTAAACGTTTGGAAAGGCTCTGTATATTCGCTAAGAATTGTAATAATCTTCTCCTAGAGCTTAAGTTGTTTCCTGGGCCATACTTTGGAAAACTCGCATTTAAGTTGATGTTATTGCGTAGTATTCTAAAGCAATTGAATGCCGTAAAAAATTCCCCTCCCACAAATTACGAAATGATTTTTTGAAAAAAGAAATGTTATTCCTTAAACTGATACAATAAATGGTAAGTATTAAACAACGAGGATGTGAGGTATAAGGAAAAAATTCGAAAACGATTTAGGAGAGCTTCTTGGAGTATTTAAAAAGGAGACTTCAATTTACAGAGCTTCCATAGAATTAGTAGGCTTATAAAAGACAATTTCACTAATTATTACTCACAGTTTTGACCTTGGTTGAAGGTCAAAACCAAATTTTCAACCTCATTCCACACATTTTCATAAAATACCACCAGTAAAAAGGCAAGTTTATTCGCTTAAAATGGATAGTTAAAATTAATCCCGTACGCTTTCTTGTCATCTTGTAGCAGATTAATTTCCCAAAGACCAATAATTTTCCGCAGTTGTCTCCTAAGACACTTTCATGCGACAGTGTGCACAGATTGATCTCCGTTCTGTAGAAGAGAGGCTTTGCACTTTTTCCACAACAATTTCTTTAATGAAAAAATACGACAAGGTTCGACGAATACTCGACATCGTTATATGACGATTGAATAAAGAAATTTCTGTGGAAAAAGTAAAACGCTCCTCTTCATTCTACATGATGGATTTCCACAAGAATTCGCCTGTGACAGCGAATTTTAGATTTGCGTTAGTTAATAATGAGTTTTCATGCTTAAATGTCTCTATATTTAGAAAAAATCCTAGATGCTTCTCTAGGTGTTCAATTCAGCGTACCCCAATGACTAAATCATTCACTTAAGCACTAAAGTCGTCATTAACAATAAAAATAATTATCCAAACCAACATTTAAAATAGATGGTCCCATAATCACAGGATAACGGACAATGTTTTAAATTGAAATTTTTGCAGCATGTAACTATATAACAACCGTTATTTCAGAAGGAAAAAAAACGCTAAGCGTAATTCAGAAAAAGATATTTTATTGAAATAATAGCGATTCACAGACATCTTCAGGTGTAAATTTAACAGCTGTGGTTATTAACAATGGCTATTAACTAATCAGAAACTGTGATTCTTCAATAAAAGAATTTTGTATTTCCAAAGGGTTTTACCCCTTTCCTTTCGCTGGAGTTGCTCATAGTAATGATGAAAGTCATTATCTCTTCCGTTATTTTTATATTTCCTTATTATATTTCAGTCTTCCCCAATTCGTGAAAAAATCTCAATTCGACGACAGCAAAAAAAATCACACAGGGATATGCAGGTATATAAATTACAGAAAATGTTTCCTCCGACATACACTTACGCTCCTCTACTACTATGCAGACTAAAATTAGCCATCAATGCGGACTGAAGAAATGTGCGCAAATATCTGGACATATGGAACCATCCCACCCTTCATTAACTAATTACTAACCAATTTACAATGGAGAACGCCCGTTATTTTGTTAACAATCGAACCACTAGATTTACTATTACGTTTCTGTGCTACTCTCAGCAGTTACAGACGGAATGGCTGATAGTATCAGGAATCCGTGAATCCATTTGCCCCGAGAAAAATGACGTTTGTCATTCATTTGCGCCACGAGTCAATTTCCCAGAAATACTCTCTCCCGTAAAGGACTCCTATTAATGAATAAAGGAATACGTGTCGATATAAAATTTGCATATTGAACCTCCAGTTTTAGTCGTACGCTTCGCAAAAGCGATCGAAAAATAGAAATAAAGGTAACAAGCTTCGTCGAGCGAGGATGACCTAGAAAGGAAATATGTTGTAGGACAACACAGAAGGCGGACGAAAGAGTTTTCCTTATAGAAATAAGTCTCCAGTTTCCCAGGTAAAAACCACGTATTTTGAGGGTAAAAAAGATTGTTCGGAGAGCACTTGGATAGAATGCGAAAGCGTGTTCACCACAAAAGTGTGTGAGACTGCAGTGAGCTCCTTAAATGGAAAACTCCGTTTCCTTTCTGTAGTTTTGCCGTTTTCTGGGATAGAGAGGAGAGGGATACAGCCATTTTATACGCTAAGACTTGGAAAAACCGTTGACTAGAATGGGGAATGAAGCGGCTACTCATAATCGTGGGGAGCAGTTTTGCATACATATTAAATATTGAACTGCAGGAGGACCTACGAGAATAAAAGGTAATCGCAGGAAATATAAACTTAAAACATTTTAATTCAGTTTTATGGGTATCAATCTCCTAGATATGATAAACTCCACTTTTTCTTTGCTCCACTTGCTTTAATCTTCTACTTACAAACATTTTACGATATATCCTTTCGGGGTAAGCAAGCTACCTCAACTCTTCGCAATACTTCTATCCTAGTTCATATCCTTCGCTTCAAACACATCCGTACATCTTTCAGCACATTCCCTTTATCACTCGCACCACGTGTGTTCCGTCCACCAAACATCTCACCACTTCCGGCCTGCCTAATTTTCCATCACATTCACACACTCTAATAGAGAGTTAAAATACTCCTAAAGTGGAATACCTGTTTCAATGAAAGCCGTATGCAATTCCCTCTAATACAATCAAGGGATAGAACCAGAGTCTAAGTGAAAAAAATGAAACTCCTGAAACCGAACCGAAACCGAAGAACCGGTACTTATTCTGTTCAGATTCGACGAATTCGAATTTCGACGTTAATTTCGATAATTAGTCGATTTCGGCGTAATTAGTCGATTTTTGAGGCATCATTGTACTGACACTTCAAACTGTCACTGACGTTCAACCTTAATGACGTTCAACCATACTTAAACGAGAGAAAACTTCTATATACAGTCAGTTCTGTCTCTTTCAACAATTCCTCAAATTTAATCATCAATCACGCAACGATCCATCTTTTGGGTTTGCTTCTAACGATCTTATACCCACCATGTTCTTAGAAAAATTTCAAGCACTCAACCATCTTCCAAAAGCATTAGGCTTACTTATCCACCCTGTGAGGGCTATGCAAAAAGCACTTTTAGGGGCACATTTAGATCCAAAGATTTTTGAAGCAGGAGTTTAGATCGACAGCCTAATTCCCTCAAAGTGGTAAATCGACAGATTTTTCTATCTTTTCTTCCGCCAAAATCGTCCTTTTCAACAGAGTCAATCGGCCTTCAGCCAAACGTTGGATTTGCGCTCAATCCGGCGCATTCCGGTCGCAAATGCTTTCACGGATTTACGAACGAAGTCTGTATTTCCCAATGAAACGTGAAAGCTATCTGATTAATCCTTTAGTTAATTACATCTCTTCACAAATTTACCTCCAAATGTGAGCGAATTACAGGGTTAAGTATAGAAGAGCCGAGATCTTTCGAGCACTGCGATGATTAATAGCTGCTAGTTAGCAAGGGGAAGCGAAAGAAATTCTCATTCTCACAACAAAACATCATATTAATAATATCATATCTTGAAAAATTATTGGAAGAGACACTTAGAACGAAAACTTCATTCTAATTATAACTGATAATACCGGGCCTTAAAATGTTGAATCATTATCACAGATTACCAAGCCTAGGATTGGTATTTTGCAGCTGTCCAAGCTGTCCTCTACCTAACTAGTTGCTTCATTCCGTCATAACTATTAACTTTAAATAAAGAGAATCAGTGCCTTTTACAATCTAACCAAGGTCTTATTACATAATACCTCCCTTTTACTTCTCCTTCTAAAGCTGTCTTTAACTCCTACCATTTCCAAAAGTGTTCCGGAATAAAATCATTGAAGCTTAAACATCATTATATTGAATATTCCTAAATTTATTAAACGCAAAGGTGAGATCCCAATCAGCTTCGTTATCGATGATAATTTAATACTAACTTTATAAACCTGAAGTAATATCGGCTAGAAAATCTACTCGTACTTGCACAACCAAGTAACAAATTTATTATCTACACATATTTTTACAACCAAGCAACCAATTATTACGGGGACGCTTCAGGACGCAGTATGGGAACCTTTAGAGGATAGATGATTTAAACAGTCTTTATTTATGGAAATCCATGATATTACACAGATATGTACTTTTTCTACCGCAATTGATATTGATTAGCCTTTATTTACCCAGTGAGTTCAGAGATAGTATGTGATTAGAAGATACAGCCGTTATTATGTGTCCTATTCGTTAGGTTGTACTTAGGCCATTTGGATACTGCCTGAAAATTCAGATTAATAAGATGCTGGAACAAGTCGCTTCAAGAGTTCATTTTTTCCCGCGAACGATACGCTAAAGTTACCAATTACGGGAGTAGACTCATGCTACATGCACCCCCTGCCACACTCCTAAAGGCGGCTTGCAGAGTACAAACGAAGGTGTAGATTGTTTCTTTTCGGTCGCGATCCAAATACATCTCCCTCTTCCTGGGTAGCAGAAAAATAATCTCACGAACCACATCGAACGCGCATTTTATTATTGGCGCGTCTACCCTATGTCTAGTTCAACAATCATTCCAACTTTTTAGCATGCCAAGATAACAGCAAGGAAGGGGAAACATGATTTCAAAAAAACCTCATCGAATAAATCAGCAACGGAGCATTTACCTTATATATTGCTCGGTAAACATTCCAACTTAATGGCGTGCCAAGTTCGCTACATCCCCGCCGGGGCAACCCCTTCGGAAAAAAGCGATACACGATGATGCAATAGGGTCGCCCATCAAACACATCTGATTTTTCGATTACCTCCGGCGGTTAATCGTCCGCTCCCAATTCGCCCGTCTCTTTCCCGCGGACCGCGCGATGGACGGCTGCATTCCGCGATCAGGCGAGCGCGTCAAGCGTCCATCTGGTAGATCCGCGGCGGCGACCCAATTCGACGCTCCCGAGGCCGCCCTCCATTGGCCGCACACTGTTGGACGAGAGCCAATACATCTGGGCGACATCCAACAATCCACCCACAACAATAGCCGCGATCGGTGCATCATCCTCTTGCGCCCGCCATGTCGATTGCATTGCAGGGGGTGCGGAACGGACATGGAAAGTGGGATGGACTTTTCTGTTTCCGTTAAAATGGAAACCTTCAATGGAGAGTTTTTGCTTGGGAGCGCTGAAGCGTACGCAGCCGAATAGTCCCGAGAAGTATCTTAAAGTTACTGCTCTAAAAGGATGAGGTTTCTTTCCGACACACTATTAAGAATTACACTAATCGAGATTCTTTAACCTCTTGGTAGTTCATATATCCATGAATTATCCCAAATAAGCCTTTTGTTTTAATTCTTGATTACTAATTCAGCCATTCAAATCATTAAAAAAATTCCCTTCGTCTGCTTGTTTTATCACCGCCATAAATAGCCCTTAGTAAGTAAAAGTAAGTAAATAAAACTTTGCAATGAACCAATTATACTAACGACTTCAAATGCGCTATTAACGTTTAGAAATATAGCGAAGAATATAATGAACACGAGGCCTGCTCTTGGCAGAGCTGATAATAAATGTGACGTAAACTTAGGATTTTTAACAATTATCTATTATGAGAAATTCCTCCTTTCTCAAGGAAAACAACACATGAGTTTCATATCTTCCACTATCGTAGATTGATAATATGTGACATATATACTCGTATATAGGTCGATCTGGTCAATAGGTGAATATGTCGACTCCTGAGTTTCCGTTTTTACGTATATCGTGTACAAGTCGACCCTAGTTTTTTCGTAAATATATTTCGTAAATAATAAAAAGCTACTTTTAGTGGATTAATTTTGATTATAACATGTAGACTTTAAAAACGTATATTTTCAAATAATGACTGAAAGAGATAAAATTTAAGATATTTAACAGCTTTTTTGTACAAGTTAACAAGAATTTCGTATAAATAAAGATATGAAAGATTATGGCAACATTTTTTGCAAGCTTCAGATACTACTCGTATGAAGCTGGCCAGATACGATCTCTCGATTATTTTAACTTGTATAACTGATATATTTCATACTGACGATTCATTAGAAACTTTAATCACATTTCATCCTTCTACTTAATGTTAAAGAGCTATTTACCAACTCATTTTTATGGTAATTTCACACTATAGAGGTATGTATAGGATCACTATAGAGGTATGTATTCTACTTATTGTTAAAGAGCTATTCACCAACTCATTTTTATGGTAATTTCACACTATAGAGGTATGTATAGGATCACTATAGAGGTATGTATTCTACTTATTGTTAAAGAGCNTTCGAGTATGTCGACGTTACCCAAAAAATATCCTCTAAGGATGATTTGCGAAGTTTTAATTTCAAAACGGTTAAAACTTTCTGGATGACACTCGTACTTCCCTCTAGAGTAGATCGAACCCTAAAATGTTTTCACTTAAATTTTGTATTTAAAGGTCGACCTTAACCCGAGTATATACGGTAATTGAACATATATTTTTGCTTTGCTATTATTGCTCATACTATAATGAATAGCTAACATAATTCCAGTAGATACGGTTACTCATATAGGAAATACTTTCCTTTTCACATTCAAGCATCCACGCAGGCAAGGAACAAGCAAGCCGCAGTAGACCGCACTAAAGTTTGCGGTTAGGCGGCCACCTCAACGTTTGCACACTCATACCGTAGAGAATTCTGGGAATTCCGAAAGCGATAAGGTTCGAGCTGTCTTTAGACGAAAACTCTATCAAAAAGAGATATCACCAGAGGGCAGGGCCATTTCGACTCTGATATCAATCGGGAAGCAATCGCATATTATTTCTCCGAATACCCTCAGATTGGGTTGGCGTAGGGCGATGGGGACAGATAGGGTAGTGACCGCTCGGAAAGGATAAGTAACGTTTTTCCACCGATTGATTGCTGAAGTCCGTTTCGTAGAGGGTCATCCGAGGTTATTGACGCGAACCAAATTCTAATTTCTAAAGCTTTCCTCGCGGGCGGAATAGATTTACCGCATTCTGAAGGGGGAAAAGAAATAAAAAAATCGCGTTTTACTGCACGTTAACAGGCGATACAGGGATGTAGATAAAACTGACCGCTCGTGATCGGTCTTATCGAAGAACTAGAGGTAGATATGGGATCCGATTTCGCATATCTCAGCGCTACGATTTCTAAAATGCCATAAGCAAAAATAAATACGTATTCATTGCAAACAACACAGAATTTATGTCTGAACTTTCAAACCTATTAATGATTTCATAAATATAAATAACGACGTTACATATTGTCGTTGATCAACGACATACATATTACATACCAATTTTTCTGAAACTGTGCACGATGGCTATCATTAAGTTGAACACAAACAAGAGTAAAGACTTCACATAAAAAACAAGAAGCATGGTACAGGAATTTCTATGAAGTTTTTCAGTGACATAAAATAACTTAAATAATTTCAACAATGATACGCAAACTTTTCATTAGGATTGAAGTTTCTCAACGAAATCGCTGGGATAAACGTACTAAGAAAAGACATAGAGGATGAACGCATAATGTCGCAATATCTACGAACTTCAAAGTGCGGAAGAATGACTAACAGACAGCCCTACTAAAAATAAACTGGCACAGGAAAGCTGTAATAGACCAGGCGAGTTATGCGGAAAAGATTGAGTAACCGAGATTGTAGGACAAGGATGAACACAAAAAGAACGTTATCAAAGTGAGAATGCTTGACTTCCTGGAAGGCTTGAACGAATCATGCGGTGCTCAGATAATACCAAGATAACGTCGCTATTCAGAAATAAAATAAAGAGATCCTCCTTGAGTAGGTATGCATTAGATAAGACAAAATCGAATGATCAGAAAAAATTCACAACACAAGAAGATCTGGGTTTGAGCGGAAAAATCTTCTCAACAGAAGGTTAGAGAAGACAAAGATTCCACTGCGCGAGAAAAACCGACATGAGAAGGGGGAAGAAAAACGCCACGAAAACATTGAATATGATGTAAAAAATTAACTATCCATATTAATATAGCTAAAATTGCTATTTAAATTAATATAAATTAGTAATTACGCAAAATATTCATGAGTACTTTAAGCAATCGTGTCCTGAACTGGTATAAACTGTAAAACGACTACTATACCAGAGTGGAATACCTGGGTTAGAGTCCCAGTAATGTCGATATTTTCACTTCTGTTCATCCTTAGGTAGGTGGAATGATTATAGTAAACAAGGAAGAGAAATTGTCAAAAGAGACGATGGCGGAGTGGTCCTTCCGATCCGAAGGTCCTGGGTTCGAGTACCAGCTAATCGGATTATTATGGTTATGGCTTAACTTCACTGGTTCGCCACTAACTGTTCGCCTGCCAGAAACTAGCGCGCGAGTGAGCGAGTGTCAATTAAACTCAGATAGTAAACTCACTCACTTCCCACCCACTATAAATACTGTACCTTCGAAGTGATTTCACAAGCAAAGTGTATTAGACAGGCTAAAATATAGGCAAGAGAGTAAAAACGCCAGCAAGTAGCGAATAAAGTAGACCAGTCTTCAACTTTACTCGCCCTAGTAGAGCGAGCCGCGAGTCAACTAGCAAATCTTAATAATTGAGTGAATTCGTTGGCAGAGAGTGAATTTGCAGGAGAATTGCAAGTGAACTCGCCCAGTGTAATCGAGCCTTTAGGGAACGGTTATGTACGTGTTCGTCAATAATGATTATTATTACTAAAATGGATGTAACTGATTGTGAGATCAATTTCCTGTTTCTATTAAAGAAGTGGAAAAATCAATAGGGAAAGATTTATCAATGGCTAGACAATAAATGAATGAGAAATGACTGGAGAGTATAAAAGAGGTCTCTGTATGTTTGAACACAAGGAAAGAATGAATGGAAGTGGAATGACTAGAATGGTCCACGACGAGAATGTAAATAATGCTGAAGGGAAAAGTAGACTGAGGAAAAGCTCGTGAAAGTGGTAAATGAGATGGCGAAGAAAGAAGGCGTGCATGGCTTAAAGACGAAACGGAAGGTGTGAAAAGATGTACGGATTATTCTAGCAATCAATACATGAGTATACAGTACGAAGGTCTGCTGCGAATTACGAGGTTAACAATCTAACGTAAAACACAAAGAAAGTGATAAGAGAGGTAATACAGACTAGGAACATTTCACGAAGAGAAACGACGTAAAAAGTCTGACAGGACCGAGACTTCCGCTTTCCGCCCATAACGGCAGGGAGAAATGTTTTGGCAGGATAGCTCAATGGTTAGAGCATTCGCCCGAAAAGAGGAAGACCGACTTCGAGTTCCGGTCCCGACAGACTTTTTAATGTCCGTTTCTCCTCACTATGGTAAAAAATCGGTCATATTCGATGAAGTAGCACTGTGGCTCAATCGTTAAAGAAAAAAGAGAAAATAAGTCAGGATGAGATAACTCTCGCAACGTTCTCATTCTTTGGCACTCTCTAAGTAAGGAAAATAGCAAAGGCAAAGCAAACAGACAGAAGGAAATACATATCTGTAAAAATACAAATAAAGACTAAAAGAAAGCTAATTCAGAGAAAGTACATTTGCGGAAGACGTAAATGGTATTATGCGACCCTCCTACTACATCGGTCGATCCGAGAATAAGTGTAAAATATGAGAAATAGATGCGAGGACAAGTCTTCTTAGGGACTCATTCTTTCCGCGAACGATACGCGATAATATCAAAGAAGAAACTCGAACGCTTGGAGTTTACACCCCCTGCCACACGCCGAAAAGCGGCTTGCGGGGTATTTATGTAGATATAGATGTATAAGACGGAATATCGGCGAGAAAGTACATCATTTGATTTTCTGCAATGTGGATATTGATGAAATCGAAAGCATAAGAATCGGAATCTGAATGTAATGAAACAGACTGCTAAATGGTACCTTGAGAAACACCCTAAGCTTACGCTTCTTAAATTCGGCGCCTAAATGCGTAAGCGCCAACATTTGACATCGGCATTCCATTTTACCGCCATCCCGATCAATAGCTAGAAGCATGATGATGATTACATTCTACAAAATGGCGAAGAAGGATTGGGTAGCTGTGCTTCGGTGCGATGGATCACTCGGTAAGCAGTTTAATTCATTAGGAAATGCCAGGGGAACTTAGAGGCCATTTAGTATATGCGACCACTTTTGGATAGCCACGTAACTGATCACTTGAGGCAGACTTCGTCGTGCCAACATGGATTCGCAATGATGCATCTCGAGGGAACGTGGACAGCTTACGAAGCCATCGCATTAATTAATGCAAGCGTCCTTTATTGGTCGGAACGCGCTGATGAATGGCACGTTGGAAACTAAGCAACTATAACCGATGGGTAAAGCGCGTCTACCGAAACAACGAGAGCCGAATAAAGGCTACAAGTTTGCGATCGCGCTCGCATGACGAAAACGCGAAACAAAAAAGCAACGCCGCGCGATGAAAAACGAGCGTTTCCGGGAGAAATGACTATTAACATAATGAGTCACCGTGTCGAGCGTGTTGTATGCCAATTAAAGCCTGATCGCTGGAACCGGTACGCGAGGAAAATGGCAGAGCGCTCACGCATAGAAATGCTCTCGAATATTTTCGCCTCCGACTTGAGCGGATTAAAAAATCTAATTGAACGTCGTGACGAGAGGCAAGAAATCACCGAGGAAAGGGAGTGGTTCCGTGGGGAAGATCGCAAGGTGGTCACGGGGTTTTCGCAAGAACTCGGGTATGAGAACGGGAAGAAGACGATGAACTGAAGACTGGCTTCATCGGAGTAAGTTTTTCCTGGTTTAAGTAACTCACCAAACAAAATCCATAAGCAACCTGCTAGCTGCCTGGCGAGTGCATCCATATGCATCCACATATGTGGCATCCACGTTTGCGTCCAACTTGCATGCACTATGACCCTAATCGATTACTCTCGCGTACCGTTCGCGGAAAAAATAAATTCTTGAAACGACTAGTTCTACCGTCTATTTCCTGATTTTTCTTGCAGAATCGGAACGGTTTCTGTAATAGGGTGGATCCTAATATCGGCTACATCTCCTAAAACATACTTTCTCCGAACTTATTAAATAAATTAAGCCTTTGCCTTAATCTTTCATCTCCTATGGACTCCCACCCTGCATCCTGAATAAACTGATTAAAGCTCATATATTTTTCATGATAATTTCTTACGTATAGCCTTTCCTTGCACCTTCTCTAATTCCCAGATACAACAGTTGACGGCGGGTGTCCCTTACACTGCATACGTATTCAAGATGGGGCCTATCTAACGCAAAATAACATCGCTCGCGAACATTTTCTTCACTCCCATCGACAATTCAATGAACGAATTCGAGTTTCTTAGGTGCTCATCCACATATATCACGGATATCTATACCTCACGTAAAGTTATTCTAGAAGTTTAATCTAAGATATTTCACCAATTCTACTTTAAATTACTATGGAGAAAAGAACGACTTTGTAAATTTTCCACAATATATTTTCACAGACGACCGGTTTCGATACCGAGGTAGCATCTTCAGGTACAGAAAAAGTATTTTCTTTAGTAGTAGTCTGTGAAAATATATTGTAGAAAATTTACAGTATTTCTTTTCTCCATATTCATGGCTTTCCACAAACTAACGCCACGCTAAATATTAGCGACGAACGGAAAAATTCAGTACAAAGCCTTCTTATTTCAGGGAACATATTGCATTTGGCGCTCTTCCGAGAGATGGCGTTTTCGAGGATGTTTTCTGTCGTCAACGGATGTTAATTAGTCTTTCGGTATAGCTTTAAGACGGAGTTTATAAATAAAATAACATAAATTAATTTTAAAATATACAGATGTACGTATGGGTAGATGTGTGGTGCACGTGCAGAAATACTTCTATCGCCAGTCGTTCTACTGTCAAACAACTTTAACCATAAGTTGCTTTTCGGTTGGCGCAAGGTGTGAGCTGCTCCAGAGTCTGCTCTGCTTATTCCTATTCCAAGCAGTCTATTAACATTTTTAAATCGTTGTCAGTTATAATTGGCAGTATTGAATTGATCGAAGATTTTGCACGTTTGATTAGAAAAAAACCTCAGCCCAATTAGTGGCTAATTTATATAACTACTGCTATTACACCAGACTCAGACTCTTCTGTACATGAAAAAGTAAAATAAGATCGAATAGCATACTTTCTCTTTCGAAGATTTCAATTTATAACTTGTGAGTGCCAACACATGGTAGCCACGAGGCTGCTGTCCCGATACTTTGCAGAATATTCCATGCTATTTCAATATTCATTACTATAAAAATTAAATTATGATGTATATCTAAATCAATAATGCTACACAGGAAGCCATTTTTCGGCGTTTGGCGGGAGGAAATATTATTTTTAAATGGTATTTTAAAACTGCAGTTTAAAAATGTTCTCCAGTAGAAAGAATATAATCCTAATCAGTTGAAGCCTGCCTAAAAGTGTAGGAGTAAAATGCCTATTGAAAATATAACCTTTATATAATTTGAACTTGAAATATAATATGAGTTCATTAGAAAAGTGAATTTGTTTAGACTTTCAACTATGCTGAATACATCAATGACTGGCTTATCCTTACGGGCCAAGTTGAGATTCATTGGCAGTAACACGTTTTTTTAAATAAGTATTCTTAAATAGAACCCGAAGAGCTAATAACAATTCCATGGTGATTATTTGAGACGAGGAATTCTCAGGAGTGCTACGTGATGAAAATTTGCGGCACGCCCGAGAATTTTCTGCAAGCCCAGCCATCGGCGATTACTGGAAGAGGGGTATGAAATAAAAGCTGGCGCCATTAAAATCGATGAAAAAAGGAGACAAAGAAGATCTTCCCATGCACAATGGATAGAGGCTCGATTTCGAATGCAAAGGCACGGGTCGAGCTGAGATGTTTACACGATCTTAATGGAAAGAGAGGAAAAAAATGGAAGGCCCTTACTTGTGAGTGATGTGAAAGGATCCGTAGGCTTCGCTAAACGCCCGGAGAAGACGGGGTAAAAGTAAAACAGTTAAAACTGTCTTCGTACATGGCTAATCTTGCTCTAATGGCGGAAGCTAAAAATAAATATAAGTGCTGAGCGGGGATTGAAGTGGAAGTTCCGGATGAAAGCACTTTCTGATAAAAGAACGAGATATTTTAATGAAGTAATCCTTTATTAGTCTCTTAGATAATGGAAATGAAACATACCTCTAAGAGATTTGAGATGATTTTTCCTCCACTTCCCACTGGATTCATCCGAAAAATTGTTATTTTCTGATTCCTATCGTTCATAAATAATTTAAAATTAGTAATTATGTGAGGCAAGTTATTATTGTCGTAATTTTCTACACTTATTTTATATTATTAGAAAGAGCTATTTACCAACTCATTTTTATGGTAATTTCACACTAT
>KZ308228.1:2149928-2161805 GCA_000376725.2 Ladona fulva
TAATAAAATTCATAAAAACTTATTTATTTTTAGATTCATCCGCTAGATTAAATTCTATGTCATCTACTCCAATTAATTCGAAGCTTGGAGGCATGAATTAATGAAATCCCATGGTCAAGCGGACACTAACGTTAACAGAAAAAGAACAAGCAAGAGAAATAGACCGGAATTTCATTAACTTCATATCGAATAGAAAACGGACGACCGCTTGTGACCCATCTTCAACTCCAAAAATATAAACAATACATGAGTATTTTAATTAAGTAAACGTATAGAAAGGTGTAACAGAATAGAAAAGTGAGGGAAATGGGATAAAGAAGGAAACAACAAAGAATAAGAAACCACAACGGAAAGCGACTAAGGATTAGAAAAGCAGAAACGAAAGGATAAGGGAGATAGGTTAATGTATTCATTTGTTGACGATTACTTCGATAAAAATATTACTGATAATTACTATTTCACAAAATATCAACTGCTGAGATATCCTTCGACTTAGAGAATGAAGGCCTCAAAATGGTTGGAATCATTCGGTATGATAACTTCCCTGGAGAATTATAGAAAAAATGATTTGTCAAAAAGGATTTCTAACGCTCTTCAACGTGAAAATGATAACAATTACATCAACAGTTATCAAATCGCTGTGCATTGGTGCAGTGAATTTAATTTGATTCCCTCATCCTAGGTATTTTCAACACTAAAATGAAACATTTGCTTTACGATTAATCTGGATAATTATAAACTCAATATTTATTTAAATTCACGCTGCAATTTGGCTTTCTGGCAGGTGACAGCGCTGGAGGGGAGCGTAACATATTAAACATAGGATTAACTGGCATTCGCCCAAGGTCGGGAGGGAAAACCCTCCAAAAACCTCCCGTAGGCAATACAATACACTTTACATTAGACACATACATCACAATAAGGGATACATTATGTTTAGTAAGATAAATAAAAGTAAATAGTTTTAAAAATGTGAGGAAAGAGATGATACTAATAATAATATTATACAATGATAAGAACTGTAAGTGAATAAGCATACATGGTAGAAACCATATAGTCATACATATAGTATTAAGTTATATTTCAATTATCGCTAATTCTATAATATTACATGGTATTGGGACTTTGAACTAATGAAATACTAATATGTACAACTAGATTTAAGCTTATTTAAAAAAACTTTAACGTTTTTCGGCATTGGAAAAAGAACTTCTCCAGGTATGCGAAGGCGTTACCTCGTAGAAGGCCATAATAATGGAAAATATATATTTCGTACACTTCCACAGATGTTATTGATACGACATGTTTCGCCAGCGATCAGGCATAGACGTTTTGTGATTTTTCAATATATACCCCGACCCTTTGTCTTACCAAAATTCCCCCTCCCTTTCCCCCCATTTTTCTGTATATATTGAAGAATCGCCAAACAACTGTTCCATCTCATCTCTGTCGACATGGTTATTGTGCAATTCTGTGAAAGAGAGTTTTAAAATCGTACATTATCATTATAACATGATATATTGTTTAACTAATAAATATCGCCAAATTGATTTCCATTGTAGTAAATTGACGAACGAATAAACGAACGAACTGAATTCCCAACTTAAATACTTCCAACAAGACTTGAGATTCGGTTTTCATGCAGAACGGATTGGCAATAAATGAGGATTAAAATATTCACGCTTAGTGGCACTAGCCTATAAAGTCATTGGCTCACCATTTGGAGTATACTTCCTAAATTCATACGGAAAATACATTTGAACCAATCATAGAAATGTTAAAACTCAGGAGTTAGGAAAATAAGGGGCTTTGAACTCCACAGTACCCGAGCGAAGAAAATTTCATAATAATATTTGAAAATATTTTAAAGTTATATTGATAAATATTATCGTTGATTATTTTTATGCATTACATATGATTCATCCATTAGTGAGAAAAAAACATTCAGTATTATCTCTTACGTTATAAACAATAAAGAAAATGGAACACATACCTTATTACAATATTTTATTTGTCAATATTTATCAGGTGATGATGACCTAAAGGGTGGACACCATGGTCGAGGAGTAAAATATTGTGGTAAAGATATGTGTTCTACTATCGTTATTCTTTATAATGGAGACCTACCGAATTATTAGATTCCACTCACTTATGTTGCTGAAAACTTAAAATAAGTGAATCGTTTCCACGCACTTTGTGTCCTTACCTTTTAATCCAGAAAGTCACGAAGGAATAAGAAAAACTTGTACTACTTGTACACATGTATGGTACATATGTATCCACAAGATGTTTATTACAGTAGGCCAGATAGGATAGAAGTTAACCAGAATGTCATTTTAATCATCATCCAATTTAGAGTAAAAATATATTAATAAAATAGCATCAGATATCACGTCCCAGTCATTACGGGAAAGAGAGTACCGATAATTTAATTTTAATTAAATACGAGCGGAAGTGAGAGCCGAACTATTTGAAGTCCGAGGATAAAGGTTGAAAATCATTAGGAGAGGAAGTGCTTTGCTGTGGGAGAGTGAATCACGTCGAAGAGAGCTATTCTGAGGGAGGGCAAAAAGGGAGGGATGAAAACAGAAAGGGGAGCGGTGCTTCATGAAAGAGAGTGTGCACATGGAGATAGACGCCAAAAAGGGCTGCTGCCTCTCTATTACTCCTTTGTCTCCTAGAACCATTCCACTTTCATCAAAGGAGCCGCCGTCTGCGACATTCCTCCGATGAGGGAAGAGGAAGAATGGAGAAAGACAAAGTTTAGGAGTTGAGAGAGGAGCAAAAAGAGAAGACGGAGGATAGATTGTCCATAAATGTGCCCATCGCACAACTTTCCCTCAAGCATAATGTCGACTGGGCAGACATCGTCTCCGTCGTACCTTGAGAGCACGTAATGGAAGAGTGCTCGATTACAATGGATTGAAAATAAAATATATATCTCTTACTATATGAATGTTTTCTTTACACTGTTCCTGAATCCTGTTCTACTTTGGCGATCGCATTCCTGTCTGCACTATTATTCGAATTAAATTTGCGAAAACCATATGATAAAATATTTATTTCTGTCCTAACATACAAAATAAGTTCATAAACAACGTAGAAGTCAAAACTGAACAACATCCTTGCTAATATAATGCCCTCGGAGAACTTATGGTATGGTAGGATGATTACGTTTTAGGACCAATTATAACTGAACGTCCTGAACAAAGTTAATAAATATTAAAGAAGCTTTTATGATATCATTGATAACCATTTAATGCCATTATACACGAATTCCTAAATCGATAAATCAATAACCACAATTGGCTATAGACCAAGGGTCTCCAAAATTTTTTCACCATCAACACTCACAGAAACTTATCGAATTTTCATCAACTTCATGGTTTAGATTGGAGAGGGGACTTATCAGGCTGAATCTTGCCTAGAGTAGAGACATTCTTATTTTAATAACAGGAATTTTTTACGTGATTAAGGGATTATTTTTCAGTTTTATATTGTTTCTTTTATGTGTATATATTGTTAATTTTCATTAAAATTTTTCATCGGTCCAATCGAATCCCGAATCGACCACTAACGATTTCATTTCGACCTCTGGGGTCTGATATCAAATACTTTGGGGACCTCTGCTTCAGACTAATCCAATGGGCATTTTTTCAACTTAAAAATCATTCCTCATTGCATTAAACATTGCTAAAGTAACTGTCAATCGCTTACAAAGCAATAGGTATCTGTCAAATAATTATGAAGTAAAAAGAAGATTAGGGACCGAAAATTTCCCCATAAGGTTTCAGGAGGAATTACGAGATGCAAGAGGTTTACAAATAACTTCATAATAAGCTAACTACCCTGTTTCAATTACTTTTTATTAATAATAATAATAAAATGTTACAACCTAAAATTTAAAAAATATTTTAAATGCCTATGGTTAGCTTCCTCCCTTGAGAGACACTTCTTAACAAAACTGAGACAGAGTTTGAATGAGAAGACGTCTAAAGAGGAGACAGAAACCAGAGAAAGGCATTAAGTACAAGATGAATAACTGAGAGGAGCATTAAGAAGGAGAGGCGTCTGAGAAATAGAGGTAAGTCAAGGTAAAAAGAAAAGCTCGTTAAACTTACACCACCATAAGGCTTGCTACGTTAAATACTAAATACACTATATAAGTCTTAAATCTATCCTTAGAACATACATATCAAAGATGAGAAAAGACGTTCAGAAATATGACACACATTTACTTAAAAACAATACATTTACTTAGAAAGAGTGTATAATAAGAAATGAGTTCAATCTCAATTAGTAAGATAACGTTCACGGTAGGAAACTATCCGAAAACAAAACAAACAATGGATTACAAATATATACTTGCTGGGTGAGAGTCTTCTCGCAAAAGGGATCAAAATTAGCCAACTTCAACTTCCAGCAATTTGTGCCAACATCAATAAGAATTCTATTTGAACTAATAAACCAAAATTTATGGTCCAATTTACAACACTGCGATTGTATAAAAAGTAAACTTTGATTTTTGATGCTTAAACTCATGAAAATAGGAAAGTAATATCCTTAAATCGCCTTCAGCTGAATTTGAATCAGTAAGGTTTGCAAAAGTGATCATCGTAAAGTAAAACATCGTCAGTAGTAAAACGTCATCGAATAAAATGCAAACGTAGACATTTAGAATAACTCCAGACTGTTCAATGAGATACACATTGACAAACTCTGTATGCAAATTCTCTGTATATCTGAATGGGGATAGGAGGAAAAAGTACCTCGTAGCTCACATCAAGGCTTTATGTAATGAATTCGGCTGTAATCCGAATGTAAATACTCGATTTTGCTCGTAAAATTCTGCTTTGAAGCATCCTATATCTAAGTCCCACTGAAGAAATAGGAATGCATTGATCCTTTCTAAATTTATTAACAGCAATAGAAATTTAAACTGGACTAAAAAATGAGAAAGGCACAAGTTACAATTAAAACCCCAATCCGCACGCCGAAAGGGGAAGTGCAGGGTACTAATGTAGATGAAGAATGTTGAATATTTATCACAACCGAGAAAAGAGACACTGAATCTAACGATCCGGAATGCGATCATTTCTCACAGTAAGATATTCTAACATAGAATCGAGTTGTAGTTGTAAGCGTGGGTTAATTGATGTGGGTCCTGATCAATGAAACTTTAGGCACTCTTTAATAAATAATGCAGCGTAGATAATCAGTAAACTGGGTCGTTCTATGGAGTTAGATTAAAAAGATTACCTCTATAAAGATGAGTGATGAGTACACCTCTATAATATAGATGGTTAAACCAGACAAAATCTGTCGTAAATTGGATTCCTTTTTTATTTGGATGGATCTTTTTTGTGGAGGTTGCTCCAGTTTGTACTTATGTGCGCTCATAAATTTATCCTACACTCCATACCTTACATTACTCTTCGCTTCTTATCTTCATTGGCTTCATGTGCACCTTGACTGTACCAAGTTCTTTATTGAGCCTTTATACCTTGCAGTGAATATATGATCATCTGCCGTCTTTACTTTATTGGATCATTTCTCAGACGTCTTTGCGTATCCTACCCCCAAGAGAGTGCAATCTGATCTCGTATTTTCATGTACTAAGTTTTTTAACGTACGATGATTAGCTCTTGAGGTTTGCATCGAATGTGCATGTTATTCTCACTGCAATCAAACAATTCCCTTTCATACTTTGATGTACTATGTATGATATAACAGTAACAGTTTTTTTAAGTGCTTTGACAGCTGAGGACATTTTTCACGTATTTGCCTCCACCGGGAATTGAACTCAGGGCAGGTTTCACCAAAGTAGAACGCTAGAATCTAATAATTCGGCTTCGTCATTTAGGTCATCATCACTGGAGGATGACCTAAAGAGTCGAAATTATGATCGTGGAATAAAATGTTGTGGTAAAGGTATAAATGTTCTTCTTTCTTTATTCTTTATAAAGTCGAACGCGCTACCCACTTGGCTACCCGGGAGCCTAGTGGTTCTACGAATAAATCACGATTTACCTAATGAGGCTTATCTTGAGAAAGGTGATAATTACCTCATAAAAACCTCATCGACTCATAACATACTCATCGAAAGCTGAAGCGTTCATTTTGAACAACATATTGACGCTGTAAAGAGCGGTCGAGTTTCTATGAGTAACTAGACACGATTTTTCAAAGTTTTGGTGAACTAATATACCTCTGAACAACCTAATTAGTCTACCCAAAGAAGAATATCGCCTTTACAATATGCCCTCATGCATTAATTGTAAATAATATATTATGTTATACATCAAAAGGGTTATTCCGAATTCCGCTATAACTGAGAAAACTGATTTTTCCTTTTCATTCTTCGAATCATAGGAAATCGATTCTTTTTCCAAATTTTTTTCTCACTGACGCTTTGGTATAAATGACGGAAGATTGAAAATGTGATATCCCCGCTCTAAAGTACGATAGAATCGTAAATTTGTGTTTAAATCAGAAGAATTCAATTTAATTATGATTCGATTATAAACAATTCATCATAAACATAGGAGTGCAGCATGCAATGTAATTTATCTGTCTGTAAAGTACTCAGCCTGAAGACCTGTAGGGACTTAATCTCCTCTACCGTTAACTACGAGTCAGAAGAGGGAAATAAGGCTTACTAACCAAGATGAGGAGTGAGGTAGTTAGCTCTTGCTTTCCTCACTCAGCCACAATGTAATAAGCGGAACAAGCCCACGATAGGGGCTAGCATAATGACTCTTCGAGTAATACTTTTTGTGATATTGCATAAGGATTGGTGTATTCACCCCCTGTCACACGCCGAAAGGTGGCTTGCAGGGTACTTACATAGACATAAGGAGAAACCTTAATTAATGCAGTTATTCAGCATGTCTCACACCTCAGTAGTTTTCATATCATCGCAGCCATGAAAAAGACCGAGAAAAAAGAATATAAAAGACAATTTTTTTTCTATCCCGTACCAAAAGACAAATGATAAATATTTCATTCATCGAGATATGGTAGCAGGACCAGATGTAAGTCATACTTACGAGAAAACAATAGACAGACAATGAGATATTTGAGAAACGTGAAAACGGTGGTTTCGTGATACCCAACCCGAAAATGGACCCCGGGTCGGCGACCGAAACGCCTATTTTCCGAGGACGTATAACCGGAGAGGATTTTCTCCTAATACATACTCGTCCGATACCATAAATGTAGAGCCATTTATTTTACAACAATAATCATGGCGGGTGGGAATATTGGTTTCAGCAGGATTATTATTATCCACGAATGGGAATTCATATAAAAGGTAACAAGAAATTGGCCTACATATGGTTTCAATTATATCTTCGGAAAGAGCAGATACAGTATGGGATCTGTTTCAATAACATTAATTGAATTCTAATTAACTACTTTCCATGCTAATAAATAATTCCAGTTCACTGTGGTAAGGGTTATGATAGGCAAAATTCATCCATCATTTAATCAAAAGCAATAAACATAAGACTGGGAGGCTTAGTTGAGCTCAAACACTCAAAAATCGATTGTTTGCCAATCCACCGTTTTCTGCCTCGTTTAAATACCTGACGAGGCCGTCAAACGTTAGCTGCAGAAAAACGATTTGAAATACGGAGATTAATTTTGCGTTAAAACGACCAATCCGAAATGCTAAAGCGTTTATTGGCCATAAAAGTCGAAAACGCCGTTTACAAACGCAATTTAATGAAAAAATTGGATCGCGGATAAAATGGAAGTGTCCCGTGCTTCGGGAATATTCAATTTTTTGGAAAGAAATCGAACAAATTCATTTAGACACCAATGAAAAGGCAACGAAATGAAAAGACGGATACTAATGAAGATTTTACACACACAGAACAAAACTCTGTCAGTTTAAAGCGTATTTTGTTATTTGATGCTTATTTGTTTTGGGTACGAAACTGTTACCGCTAAATAAATACTGTAGTTGATAGCAACTCAGGCTCGTTTCATTAGTATTAACGTACCTTCAATGCACACGAGAATTCAATGTGCGCAAGATAAATATTATATGTAATGTTGCAATGACACGTAAATTAGTGACGCAATAATCTAAATCAAGAAGCAAAAAATGTGCGGATACCTAGGGTTACGTTGCTTGAAATGTTCAGGGCATAAATTCTATTACGATTAAAAAGTATAAAGTTTGCACTTCAATCTATTCCAATTAATGCAGTACTTCAATCCATTTCAATTACAAACCAGTGAAAAATAAATGAACTATCACCGATGCAGTCGGAATTTCAATGAAAACTCTATAAAGGCTCTTAATTTAACAAATCCGAATAGCCTAGATAATGATGAAGTGGAAAGAGTGAGTGATCAATGTAAGTTATCAATGACTACTGTAGGATAATCGATATTTGATGTCGAAATGAAAAAGTAAGCACAGAAGTAAGTGAAACAAAGTCTGAGGAAAATTATAATGCGGCATTGGTCTAAATCACTTCTTAAAGTTTTCATGGAATTTTCCGAATTGAAAAATGACATCCAACTAAACAAAATAATAATATTTCTATGACATTACGGTGATAACCTGATTGAATTCCATATTTTTCTAACCACAAAGAAATAGCCCGTGAACGAGAAATAGATCGATTTTCACGAAGAAAATTAGGATATCAGGACCTAAAGCGAAGCAGATGATTAATGAAATTATAAATGGAACCAGTGAGGTCTCAGCGAAGCAAACGAAAAGCCTTCCACACGAATTTTTAAAATTTAATCCTCATTTTTTCGTCCGAAAGAATTCGAGCGATTAAAAGAGAAAGGAACAGAATTTAAATCATTTAAATTGTAGTAACTCATTCGAAGTATTTAAATTAAGTATTCGCCGAAGAGATTTTAAATATTAAATTCGCCGAAGAGAATAATAAATAATGACCAGCGAAGTAAAACCGTATTGGAAATGAAAGGGAATATCTCGAGAATAAATGAGAATATCCTGAGTCTCAAACGTCTCGAGTTTTAATCGCAGCACATTTCTAGAAAAGAAATAAAAGCGGGAAAAGTAACTAACCGAGGAGACACTTGACAAGCCGCATAGCTCCGGGCCAACGAAACGGAGTCCTGGGATGGAGAACAAACGGTGTGAGAAAGAGGAATAATCCTCCGGTACAGTAAATTAAGAAGAGACGCTAAATATATACAAAAAATCCTCCCAAAGAAAATAAAAGAAAGCAAGTGATTACGACGAGGCAGAATATATTTGCCGGCCTCGGTGGCGTAGTGGTTAGCGTGCTAGCCCAGTGCCGAGGCCCCGGGTTCGAATCCTGGTTAGGGCAATTCCGCTATAACTAAGAAAACTGATTTTTCCTTTTCATTCTTCGAATCATAGGATATCGATTCCTTTTCCAAAATTTTTCTCACTGACGCTTTGGTATAAATGACGGAAGATTGAAAATGTGATATCCCCGCTCTGAAGTACGATAGAACCGTAAATTTGTGTTTAAATCCGAAGAATTCGATTTAATTGTGATTCGATTATAAACAGACACGTTAAAATTCATCATATACATAGGAGTACAGCATGCAATGTAATTTATCAGTCTGTAAAGTACTCAGCCTAAAGACCTTTAGGGACTTAATCTCCGCTACCGTTATCTACGAGTCAGTAGAGGGGAAATAAGGCTTACTAACCAAGATGAGGAGTGAGGTAGCTCTTGCTTTCCTCACTCAGCCACAATGTAAGAAGCGGAAGAAGCCCAAGTTAGGGGCTAGCACAATGACTCTTCGAGTAACACTTTTCGTAATATAATAAGCACACCGAAAGGTGGCTTGCAGGGTACTTACATAGACATAAGGAGAAACCTTAATTAATGCAGTTATTCAGCATGTCTCACACCTCAGTAGTTTTCATATCATCGCAGCCATGAAAAAGACCGAGACAAAAGAATATAAAAGACAATTTTTTTTCTATCCCGTACCAAAAGACAAATGATAAATATTTCATTCATCGAGATATGGTAGCAGGACCAGATGTAAGTCATACTTACGANATTTCTCCAAAGGATATTTCATCTACGACTGGTTTCATAAGCGTGCATGCATCTTCAGGGTGGAGAATGAAGATGGCCTGGAGATACAAGCACGCTTGTGAAACTGGAAGTAGATTAGATATCCTGAGAAAAAATACGAAGTTTCTCACTCTTTGATTTTGATATATAGTACAGATTACTTTAGACCGAAAATAATAAACTTGTGGTTTGAGTTAGAACTCAATAGTATCGGGGAGGGAAAAAGGTCGGAAACTTTTGTTTGGTTTGTTTGACTAATCTTCCAAATCTCCGTCTTCCACAATTGGTACCGGGTTCGAGTTCCAAATCGTCGCATTTTTCTGTCTAGAGAATGGTTTTTGTTTCGTTAAGATAAATAATTATGAAATTGGGTCTCCTTGTTTCCATTAAAGAAGTTGCTATTATTATTGGAACTTTTGTATAGCGATTTAAGGGAAATTAAAACGAAAATACAAATTATGACGCATAGCGTGTGTAAATTACGCGAAAGAAAGTAGATAGATCGCGGTTACGAAGTAAGCCAAAGGGAGCTAAAGAGATTCTGCATCGGAGATGGAAGCTCGAGGCTAAAGAGGAAGAGACGGTTACGCGAAAGGAAGAAGCGAGGATAAGAAAATGAAGACAAAACAATGCAGTTGAGTGAGAACAATGGTAGCGAGAGAGAGAGATGCACTAAAGGAAAAAGGAGAGACTGAGAGAGAGAAATGGGATGTGAAGGGTGGGTGGACTCCATCTGAGACTCGAGTTAACGAGGGCGTCTGGTTGAAAGAAGGCACAGAATGCGGGGGTGGAAGGAGGGTGGAGGAGGGGATAGAAGAGAGAAATGGAGAAAGCAGACGTTATTTAAAGAGAAAGATCGAGGCTGGAGGCTAAATTCAATAATGGTACTTCAAAGTCTCGGGAGAAGTCTTCTAATCTTTTAAGAAATACTCAAATCGCGACATGAGTAAAGAAATGGAAAAAGTAGACATAGTACTTTACATACATCATACATACATGGCTGAAGACTAAATTCAATAATGTTATTTCGGAGTCTCGGGAAAAGTCTCGCAATCTTTTAAGAAGTACAGAAATTGTGACGTGAGAAAATACATGGAAAGAGTAGACTTAATGCTTTATACTCTATACGTCACACATACGGGGCTGGAGGCTAAATTCAATAATGGTGCTTCTAAGTCTCGGGAAATTTTCTAATATTTATAGCAAATTTTGATCACTAGAAAGGAAAGAGAAATGGAGAAAACGTATAGACGACGTAATTTTAAGAAAAGACTCACGTTGGAGACTAAATCCGATAAGGGTAATCCAAAGTCTAAGAAAAATCCTCTATTACATTACCAAAAAAAATAATCCATTTTGCTCCAAGTTTCCCGTTTGAAACAACGCACTTTTCCGCAAATAAATTGTAAATTTTGCGCGAAAAAAACTATTTGCAGCCTTCTCAGTCCATATCACACCCATTGCATAAACTTGAACGTGTTCGTTACACGAGAATCCCGATCGGTGTCTATTTGGCAATAAAAAGAAATAGCTGAGTCATGTTTTTACCAATGCGTTGAATTTCTGTTTGTTTATTTTTACTAAAAAGTTGCAAGCATTGTGTGTTCCCAAAAATTTCAAATGTTTCATGTCCTAAATTTTCACTTAATTCAAACACAAATTATGTAGTACACACATAGCCTACTTGTACTACGGATCTAGTGTTATAGAGAACTCAAGATGCAAGTAGAAGAGGTGTGTAGCGTGTAAAAAATGTAGAAAGAAATCTTTTGTAGCAAGAGTGTAATACATATAAATGATTTCAGTGTATTTCATTATAAAA